>JAHDVE020004151.1:0-115866 GCA_022606495.2 Halesus radiatus
ATAAATATGATTAATGTAATGTATTCTATTGAGTATTTTTAAACAGATCGCTGCCTGAGGTTGATTATTAAAGATCATTGAATAGTTTTATAATAGCTTTAAAATAACCGAGTCATGATTTATAAATTGTTGTATTCAATCTTGTCTGTACGAAAATAGCGGTTTTCTTTGTGTAAATAAATAAACTGCCGGTGCGAAAATTTATCAAATTTCTTTAATTAAACGACACATGTATGAAAAAAATATGAAAAGAAATAAAAGTGGATTTACTATGTATTTTCATTTGCATCCAGTCTTCACATTTTTAGGATAATAATGTATCTATCCAATTTTTCTAGTTTCGAAGACTATATGTTGATGGACTAACCGAAGTGAAATCATGACGTAAATTAATATTATTAACGGCGATCGTAAACAATGTTTAATATCAATAAGTGCGGAAACGTTTAATGAGTTTGCGCGAAACACCAACATTTTGTACTGAATTTAGTATGAGATTACATGCTCTGTTAAATTGAATGCCTAAGTTGCGTAAGAAATAAATTGGTATTCACTGTTAACTTTCAGCACACTTTCGGAGGAATAATGCATGTTTAATCCCAGATTTACAAGGTGATAAACGAAGGCATTGTGCTCTGAATGAAAATGATAAAAACGTAATCATTTACGTAACGAACAATCTTCATTTAGATGCAAACATGAATGAAATTGGATTACACCTATTATCGCAACAAAAACGCCAAGTTACATAATAAACATTAAATTTTCTTACACATTCCGTCACATAAAAGCTTTTTATCTACAGTAATATTTGGGTAGAGATAGGAAGTGTTCTTTATACGAGAGATGCAAATATTTTCCTGTATTTTAGCATTGTCAAGACTTCGCACAAAAAATATATGATAGTTGATTGTTAACATTTTTAACCTTGGCCAGTGGCATTGCCTGGTAAAAACAACTGGAGCGATAAGCCCCTGCCATGAAAAAGAGTCTTGATATAATCTTCGAGCGTCTACCAATAAAGCTTTTAACATAAGTGGACGATTGCACACTAAATTGATCCTTTGTGCCTACGCAGCAGACAAGTAATTATACCTGTCAATTATCATACTGAAGTATAATTGTGTCGGTAGCAACGAGAATCTGAGACAAAGGATCCGTTAAAATACTGTTTGTCTTATAATCATTCACTACCGTCGTTAAGCTTTCCTCCCTTATTTAATACATACCTCTTAAAGTTTCGTATTAACAAATCCCACCCTACAACCCTCTCTATAAGCCTCACAATTACCTTACTGGATGGTGATTGATCTTCTGGTTGTACACAGTACAGACAAAGGGGCTCTTGTAAGGTATCTTATAATTTTTATTCATAATTATTATAATTAATAATATAACTGCAGACATTTAATTTTGGGCATGTCTAATCGATTTCTTTCGTATTAATTATTCAAATTAATATAATTGGAAAAGGTTATTAACATACGTCGATGAACAGCCATCATTGTACACGTATACAAGCCCAGTAACTGGTGTACATTACTAGTAGGAACACTGCATGTATACATAATTAATTATTGACAAATGTCAAAGGAAACGAGAAAAAAAGAAACTGCCTACGTTCGAGGACAAGAGAGTGAAACAAGATCAACATTCCTGCGGCGTGGTCGCCATTACCATTGCGCAAAGGACGTTGCCGCTCATCATTATTTGGATGTTTGAATTAGAGTATTGAGCCGGTTTTGTGAAAAAGATCCCACACAGCGCTTTATAATTACTCAAATAACCCTTATAAGATTTCATTATATGCCAAATTGTCAAAGTTGGCTTATAATTTAAATTAGCGCTTATTTGTAGTATTTAAAACACCATATAATTAGTAGAGGACCATCATTTTTTTAAATCTTTTATTTTAAATAAAATCAGTTTGAAAATAGTGTTGAACGCCGAAACAGCTGTCACAAAAATAAAAATAATAACATTATTATATTTGGTTTATTTTAAATGTAAAAAAATCAAAATTATAAAAAAAAATCGTAAAATAATACTCAAATCAAATGCAATAGTACTATTAACTTTTCCTAGTTTGCGTAAAGCATTGCGTGAAAGCCTTTTCGACGGTCGAACCCATTATCAAACTATTGAAACTCAATAGGAACGAACAACTTTGCTTTAATAAGATATTTATGTGGGTACCATAATTAGGTTGGTATGTATCTAACAATTTGTAACTACTAACCTATGAATACAGAATAGAATATTCTGCATTTTATTTGAATGGTAAGCATGAAATTCTAGACATGATGACATATTATTCATATTGAATAGTAGACATTGGCATAATCAGTAATGAGTCGATAGCAGACATACAAAAAACAGGCAGGCCGACCATTGCTAAACACCAGTTTAATTTTATGGATACAGGAGACAAAAGGTGAAATGTTATTGCCATTAGAAACAATAAGAAAAACAGCTTTTCCGGTTATATTTCAAAAATTAAACATAATGCCAAGAATCGTGATATACTAAATAGGGATTCAGATGAGTGAAGGAGAGAATCCCCTTCACGTGATTTTTCACGGGTGTTTTTTTTTAAACCATTAAGAATTTTTATTAACTGGTGAACTTTCGGCTTATGTTTTACTTTGGAAAAACCCTTCCAAGGAAAATGCACCTACCATTCATCAATTTAACGGGAAAAATTATCGGCACAACGAAAAACTCTCAGATAATTATCGTAAAAAGCTCCAAGATATTTATTTTACAAATACTTTGCCAAGGAAATAAACAATCGTGAAATAGTCCCAAATTAAGATACGAAGCAAAAAGCGCTTCAGGCGGATGTATTACGTTGTCTCGAACGAATGTAGATTGAAATATGTAACAATGCATCCACCTAGAAAAGGAATGTAGGGATTTAGCGCCGCAGGCAAACATTTCGTGTTCTTTCCCAAAGCACTGTTATTATGTTGTTCATTTGAATGTCTGACTTGGCCTCTTGGGAAAGGATGACAACATAATACTGTGCAGTACGACTGTGGCAAGAATTACCAATAAAATTACTATCATTACTCCACAGAGCTAAACTCACTTGACCAACCAAAAAAATTGCTGAATGTTTTTTTTGTTCATATATAAAATTACTGCAAACAGTTGGGTTTTAATTTTTTGGCTAATTAAATCTTTGATCGAATTTGCCTGCATTTTTACATTAGTATGAAATGTTTTAGGTTTTTTTAGTTAGGGTTGTATTTGCTAGTAAAAGTTTTTCTAAATATTTTTTTTAGTTCAATTTGTGATACGTCGAACATAAAATAAATGAATATTGGTATTATGTAGTCATGAAAAGGATTTACTTTGTGGCTTTGCATAATTATAACATAAACACATACATTTATTTTAAACCACTTCAATTTAATATAATGATACGACCGGTTTCGGAAGTACTTCCTTCGTAAGAAATATATTAAATTGAAGTGATTTAAAATAAATGTATGTTTTTACATTATGAAAATTCTTATTTTCAGAAGTGGTGAAGTGTCATGCTATGCTCAATTTGTGAAAATTTTGCGGTATAGGTTATAATTGAATAGATTTGAAAAAAAATATTATCGTTTTAGCATTTTGTGAAATTCGATACGCCATTGTGTGAACACTTTGAGTTATATCTTATTACTACTTAACGACGTGGAATTTAAAAAAAATCTCAATAATATTCTTTCACACTAAAAATAATGAATATTTTTTTTACCATTTGTTTAAAGTTCCGACCAAAGCTTTATCAAGATACAAGTTAATACTTAGTCCCAATGAAGGTTATGTCTCTCCAAAATCGGACGAAAGAGGCGTAAAACAAAGGCAGATTTTTTTATTTATTATAAATAAATAAAATATTGACCCTTTAACAAGAGCGATATAAGTGAAGACAATAAGTTGTTAGAACTAATGAGTATATATAGTTCAATAGAAAAAAAATGAATAGGAAAAATAAGTCGTTTTAGGAAACGCAATTGAAGAATGTTCGTCAAGGACGAATAAATGATTGGTGTAGTACCGCCATGGTGACAGACCACCATTAAAAATCAAAGCGTTGCTTGAAATGCCTTTAGCTGTGTTTTGTGTCCAATTCTGAATAGTCAGATAGATTGAATATTAAGGAATTTTATAGTACGTTTTATTTATATTATATATGCCTGCAAATAGTCTTAGTAAGTCAATTTCCCTTCCCACTTGTAAATGTTTATAAATCACGTTCATAAGTGACAAGAGACGTTGTCAAATCAAATTTATATGACTCGATTACGATTTATTGTTACCGGTGCCGACACAACGGGAAATGAAAAACTGCCGCCATTAAATCATACAAATCTAAATGACGTGAATTTCCTCTGCTTTATCCGAATTATTAGTACAACTGTAACTTCACAGCGGTGAGTAGATATATCAGTATCGAAAGTTGTCACGCACATAGTAATAACTAGTGCTATAGTACCACTAGTACCAGAGTAGAGTAGAATGGTGCTGTCGTGGGTACGGCCATTTATATTACAGAGGTGTCGTATCCTATCGCTTTCGTTGAGAGTTATGAAGCAACGGAGGGCCTTATTCACCTATTTATACCAACTTCTTTTTTAACAAAAAATATCATCAACTATTTCTCTTTCTATAAAGAGCCTTAAATAGCTTAAGTTCTTTGGATTATGCTAAGAGTTGTCAAGCGGTAGAAAAAAGGCGGTAAGAAGAAGAACAACATATGGATGCAAGATAATTTGGAGAACATGGCACATCGGATCTACTCTTATATATAAATGTTTTAATGCTGAATGGTGCTCTTTTAATAGGATGATACTGAATCTCTACTTATACAAGAAAATGAATTGTTGAGGTTTCTTGTCTTTTTTTAACATATTTTATTCGGATTGTTGAAAATGTTAAAAAAAACTAAGTAGGTATATAGAATATTAAGTGAAATCGAAGTGAGAATATTATATATTTAGGTTTTTGCTAAATAAAGATGAATATGAAATAAATTTGCGACATTTATCAAATTTTTTTTACGTCAGTTAAGATTATGACACAATACAAAAAAATCTATTTTCAACATTGGGTAATATGAAGAGGCAGTTAAATTTGGTTTCTTTTTGGATGAATAAAATTATTCCGTTTTCCAAAAAACATTTTTGATCATAAATTTGATGCAAAAACATCATAACATTATAATATTGAAAACAACGATTATTTCGGTAATTAATTAAAAGATCTTCGAATTACAAACTACTACTGTCCCCTTACATCATTATTCCATTGCAAAAAATATTAATATCTGAAACATACTTTTAAGTAAATAATCAACGTCAGAACAATTAAGCGATATTTTGGGCGAAGAAACAATAATTTTTCCATGGTTCCAATTTTTTTTAATGGAAAAAACGTAAAAAGTGAACATCTCACAATGTTCACGATATTTCAGTAACGGTACTAGAGGTACAATTCTAGTAACTAGTGTCTCCAAATAGGACACTACCTACTAGAATTGTATTTCGGTAGCTTAATTTTTATATTTATCTATATATATACGTTATCAATTTTTTGCAAGTTGGTAATAAAGTCCAGAATAGGTCCCGCGTTCTAGATTTAAAAAAGCTGCCGCCAATAAGGTGGTCTAGATATTACGCATGCAGTCAGCTTCATTATCCAATAGGCGGCGGCGCGCACAGTGAGACGGTAGGAAATATTTAATGGACAAAAATAGTTTTAAAAAAAAAACTATTATTATTTATCTAAATGGGAAATATTCAATAGTCCGCGGTAATGAAAAACAATCTAGATAAAATTTATTATTAATGGGAAGAATTTTTTCGGACATGTTAAAACCGAACCAGGATGAAAACTTGAAAATTTACTATATTTGATTCAATAAGATTGTTAGTGGGTTACACAAAAATAATTAAAACTAAAAAATCCTGCTCACTATAGAAAATATTCTAAAGCAATCTGATAAGGCAGAAAGGGAAAAGTAACCACTTATTCTAAAAATTCATTTCTTAAGTTTTGATTCGGGGCCCAAACAAGAAAAGAATACGCTTCAAATACAATAAATTATATTTTTTATTTTGTATATCTAACCATCATGTCGTTTTCCGAAGCGGTAGGCAGAGAGGACGAACCTCCAAACAACTAGGCCTTGGCACACACTCCTTGCTTAATTTACATTTATACATCGTCCTAGTCTTATACACACTTCCGTTATTCTCTTGACATGGCTCGAATCAAGTATTTGATCATATCTTCCTCGGGCGTTTTCGGCTCCTTCCATTCACATTCATTTCGTATATTGTCTTTACACTTCTTTCTTTGTTCATCCGCTCTACATGCCTAAACCATTTAGGCGTCTCTTATTTATTACTCATTTCGTTCACATCAGCCCTGCATTCTTTACGAATCTCAACATTTTTGACACGGTCATTCATGGTTTTATCACACATATGCCTCAGGGATGTCATTTCTACAGTATTCAGTCTACTTATTATCATTTAGTATAAATCATTAAAAAAATCTGTAACTCAAAATGAGTTTTCGTCGTTATAATACGATGTATTTTAAAGCGTTACTACTTTTATAATTATGACATTTTGACCTATTTAATATGACATTTACTTTATATTACCGCACACAGGCAACGCCATATACGTTCCTATTATTCTACCTTTATTATTTGGAATTTTTAAAATGGCCATGAATGCCGAAACAGCTGTCACAATAATAAAAACTAAAATATTTGCAGAAATTAATAATAACATTATAAAATTTCTTTTACAATAAATTTCTAAAAAAAGGAATTGAGTCCTACGAATTAAACATAAAAACAATCAACTTCCTTTATTAGTTAAATTATTATACATGTATGTAAAAAAAATATTACGTACAATGTGTTTTGTAAAAAAAAATGTTATGTGTATTTTTCTGTAAATACAAAGGGAAAAAATGCAGCAAAAAAAACATGATTCGAATTTCACAGCAGGATGAAGGTATTAAGCCAAATCTGAAACATGGGTTTATTATATTAAAAAAAACTAACAATAATTATAGTTGACCTGCAAAAACACTTCAATTTCTTATAAAAAAACTTTTTCTTAATTTTTGTCTTTTCAGATCTAATTTTATACTTACTGATTTTTTCTGTTGTGACGATTTACAAAAAAAATATAGAGATCTTTTTTTTTGTCAATTATTGAAACCATCTTGCCCACTGTGTGCCTTGGGTTGGGCTGTCAGGAAAGGCCTTGCACATTCCGGTACCCGGCGATATCGAGCCACATTGCCTGTATATACAGAACTAGTCAACAGATACCTCCGTGTTGGTATTGTTACCCTGGTAGCTAGAAGTGACGTGTCCTATCAGGTCCGCAGTGTCGATGGAGAGACAGCCTCTTCCGCATGACAGATGTATCAGTCATAAACCTGAAACTTGTGCCAATCTTATACTTATTTTTTAATATAATATTGGAATATTAACTGAACTTGATAACCCTGAAATAAAAAAAAGCTTGTCGCATTCGAAAAAATACGAAGAAAACTACATGCACAGTCAGAATGACATATTTTACGCCTTTCATATAAATCGTCACTGGTAGAATGTATAAATTTTATAAAAAAATAACGCTTCTGATTAGGCGTATGTCACTGGAACACTGAATATATAATCCCTAGTGCTTTTACAGGACTTATCGACTTCTGTTCGGGAAGGAATGTTTCATCATTTTCATTAGGGACCAAGACTCAAATATGGCCCTAAGCATCACAGTGTAGGTTGCTAACTCAAGCATTACTACAAATGATTTATCTGTAAATTACATACGGGTAATTTGAAAATATTTTTTTTTACATTAACTCCATACCGGAGGCCCTGAGGAAAATAATTTTCCTAATGGCCTATGTCATCATTGAGGATGCCGTGTAGAGGTTATTTTTGAGGAGAGGAAGGAGTGAACATGGGTCTTGAAGAGACCCATGTTGTGGGAGGGAGGGAACACAGAGGCCAGTAAATCGTTCCACAGCCGGGCTATTGAACTCAAAAATGAGTGGTAGAAACGACCCGTTCTCATGTGACAAAATGTCGGAAGTGTATAAATGTTGGGCGTGCGTTTGGCACATTTCCCGACTATGCATCGGTGCCCAATGAACATCTAAGGAAATTAATATTTTTATCCATTCTAGAACAAATACACAAAAACATAATTGTAATATCTCGTGTTTAGATATAGAGATAACAGACAAATAGACCAATGCCTAAAATGGTTGCCACACGTAAAATACAGAGTGAGGAAACTAATATACATCTTCAAATGTTTAAAACATGTTTTAAACAAAGAATTAATTAAAATGTCGAACTTTGCTTTGTGCCAATCAGTAACACAATATGGCATTATGGGGTGGAACTTATAAAAATCACACACAACTGCTTTACACAACACAAAAATTAATAATAAAATCAATTTTTAATAAAACATACACATATTCCTCAGATCTTCTATTTAAAGAATTCAAAGTTTTCAAAGAATTCAAAGTCAGAAAACGAATAGAATTATATTTTTTTATGCAACATTACAAATTTATAAAGATAATATTATAAACAAAACTGCGTCATTTAAAAATAATAGGACAAATAGCATTTATTACAATTCCAAATGTATAAAAACAATCGGGGAATTCATTTATCTTCGATTAAAATTTTTCAGAAAAAATACAAACATAAATAACAATTCAAAAGCTTTTAAATGTCATCTTAAAAAACACACACTAAAAATGTTACCTTAATTATTATTATATATTATATTTAAATATAAATAAACAAATAGCAAAAAATTCCGTACTTAATTATGGGGGTACATTTTATATATATACTCGTACATACAAATAAATATATTGTTATTTAATTGTAACATACTACTACTGGAAAATATTGTATCTTTTATTTTTTTGTTAATAATGTAACATATCTTTTTTTGATAATATATAATAACGAAATAAAAAATAAAGAAAACATACTAAACAAAAACAAAACCGTTTTACAATATCAATCAAAAACCAGGTGTAACAATAAAAAAAAAACATTAATCATACTAAAAATAAAATATGTATACCCACGTTTTGTAGTATTTAAAAGGACTTTTTAACTCCTGACGTTTTGGACAAATCACACTGCCCATCTTCAGAGGCCTTATGTGTTGAGTTTTGTTTTGAACCTTCTAAGGACTTCATTACGCGGGTAAACCGAGAAAATTATTCTACATCCTAATTACCTAATTATTATTCTAATTACCCGTGAAAATCTCAACACATATATAAGAGATACAACCTGACGAGATATAATACATTGAAATAATACATTAGTTAGAATTAGAATTTAAAAGATTTCAGATTGTGGATTATCGTTCTTTGAAACCCTACACATTTTCCGAATTGCCCGTATAGAATTTACAGAGAAATCATTCATAATATTTTTTGAGTTAGCAATCTGCAAAGCGTGTATTTTTTGGATGCTGACCGTTAAAAGTTGGAACAAATATTGAGCCACTTCCGGCACATGGATTAGTTCACAGAACATTTATATCGGCATATCTTTTCAGTGAAACATGTCATATCGACAACGGCTTCTTAAATTATGAGCTTAATTAAGTCCAGAGATTTAATTACATTGTGTAAAGGCAAACGAAATACCTACATTGTTTTAAGGTGAAGTAATTTTTTACCGCACGAACTGCCTGAAGCTAGTGGAACCAATGTGTATACCAGTGGCGTGCATTGCTCTATGAAAAAAAAATAGACTGTGTACTTTTTCATGTTCAGATATGAATTGTACTGTTTTAAAATGACCATTTATTATTATATCTAATTGTATAATTGATTGAACAACTTCTTTCCCAAATTACGCTTAGATCAGAAATTTGTCGTATTTTTATATTATCTTTAGTTTCTTTTTACGGCTCATTTTTCTTAGGGTAGGCATAGCTTTTCAGCCTTTATGGACTGCACGCCACTGGTGTATACGTATGTGGTAGAGTGTCATACCAGATATTGAGGAATGTTGTAAGGTATAAGAAAAATGGTAGAGAAGAAGGGGAAACGTAGGTATGAATCTGATACTAATCATTCTTACTCTGTTACTTACATGGGTAATGCAATCAGAGTTGGTCCAAATGATTTGTGTAGGTGTTTTATTTGGGAGGGGGTATGGGTATCGCCGCCCCTGGGACCATTCATTGGATAGCCAACACCTATCCCATGGGTCACTCCAAGTAATTCGCTACGGCAGGTGACTTAGAGGTGCTCGGGTTCATGAGGTAAGGTTTGTACAGGATCCCTAGAGGCCCTGTTAAGTGAGACTCCTTGATCTCTCGAGTCGAACTCCCTCTACCCATCGCCTTTACTGAAATGGAAGGGATGGATGAATACGTCGGTCACTTCTGGATACATTGAGGTCGGCATTGAGGGATATTATTTTCCTTTGTTTCGATTTAATGTAAAAAAAACCTATTTCGGATTGTGTGTATCGGTGCACATAAATGTATACCTACCTACGCTTCCGATATCACTGTCCCGGCGAAATTTCACTGAAAAACAGCCTTTTGTCATCATTACTTCTACTTATCGAGTTAAGCAAAGTGTACGAGTATAATGGGTATTCAAAAAGATTTTACAGTTTTTCGAAAAGATTTACGGGATGTTATGACCATCATATTAAAAATGAACGATTTTCCCACCCAGGCGTCGTGAGTTTAATTCCTCAGCTGGCAAAGTCTCCCATCACGACACAAGCAATATTTTCCGGTTAGTGTGTTTGTGGTTGGTGAGATTTTTTAAATATTGTCAGTTTACTCGTAATCCGGGAATGATTGCCTTTAGAAAAAATAAACTTTATTAAATATCTAAATTAAACCATTCCGGGGGAAGATGTCGACAGCTTTCAAAATAGTAGATATCAAAATTCTTCAAGGAAAAGCTCTGCTGTAAGTGATAATTGTACTCGGTCCATCTGACTGCTAACCACGCGTCCTACTCACTAGGCAATCAACCACCTACTTTATGCTTAGACACTTTTTATAACTTCCTCCCACATATAGTTTAAACCGGATAAACTAGTTTTCACAAAGTAAGGCACTCTCAAGGATTTAGTTACCAACAGAGAAATTGACCATGCAGTTAGTGGTCACCTACTATCTACATATATGCAATAATTAACAATATTGCTAACCAATATAAATAAAGCAATTGATTGTACTCGATAATCGATGCAAGTTATCAATTTTATGAGGTCAAGTTATACAAGTGGAAAATTTGGAAAAAAGTTAGTATGTAAATATAAAGAAGGTCAATTACGTCAACAAATGGCCTCCATAGCAATAAATAGACTTAAAGTTAGGAAGTTGACGGTTTGATTCCTGTACACCGAAAATTAATAAATAAATAAAAAATCCCACAATGGACGCAGTAAGTTATGGTTGTTTCATGTGATTTTACTGTGCCTTTTTTTATTTTAACTGAATACCGCACTAAGACATCTTTAAGATGGTTTTTTCACGGTACAAAAATTAAGAAAAAGAAAATACAATAACGACGGCATTTTCATTTTTTTTTTGTCTACGAATAAATTTTCTAAAACGATTTAAAATATGCCATTTTTGATATGCCGCCAAAATGACATGTTCGTTTTTGTTTGGGAATATGGCGTTGATGACGTCACGCCGGTCGGTGACAGCCAGTAGGGTTATGTACATCATAATGACGTTTTAGCTAGTTAGAACCGATTGGGAATGTGCGGTTTTAGATATATATTTTTAAATCAATACTAATCAATGAAAATGTTAAAATTATACTTTTTAAGTGCGATTATCACAATCGGAAATATAAACTTTAAATCTTCCACACACTTTCAACTGTATCCGTAGTTTGTGAAAATACCCTATTTGGTTAAATCGTAAATAAAAAGTTGAAGAATGATATGATGAGGCAGTTAGAAATGTGTGTTTCTTTTACAAATACGTTGATGGGAGATGATCAAATGAACCAGCAAAACTCAAATTGCAAGCTTCTGTATTTTTTCCTTTCTAAGCCAAGGATCTCTTCAAGATCCAGGCTTACTCCTTCCCCTATAAAAAAACGTACATCATCCCTAATGAAACTCCAGAGTCTCATGTGTTGAGGAAACATAAAATTACATACTGTCGTAAAATTTAGCGGTAAGTACCGTTCGAACATTTCTGGGATGTTGAAATTGTGCAACGTCTAATTATAAAATTATTATTAAAAAAAAATCCAAGAGATTATCGAGCAAATCTTATTATTGTAGAATTTAAAGTTTTAAAAATTTACGATTAAGTTCTAAAAGCCATTATAGTTCAAAAAATAGTTTCTTAACTGAAAATCTTACACTCCAAAAACACATATTTCCATCACAGAAATATAACACCTCATGGGCACTACACACGTAATGAAAAAAAATTCGACAGAAGATGACAAATGCCTAGTAAAAGCAATTAAAGGACTTTTCAATGTAAAAATAACGAAATGATAAAATTAATAATAATAAAAATAATGTTTTATTTTCTTATTTTTTATAACAAAATAACAAATAATGATATCCTCAATGGGATTTCTCGTGCTAAGGATTACATTTATAAAATATTAAATTACATTATATTAAATTGATGTGTTTGATGAAAAAAATAAATGTAAGGTGAGGTGTTTTAAGTGCAGTGGAGTGGTTTCGGTGTTAGTCTGTATTAGGTGTTAACACATTTTCTATTTCAGATCTCCTATCTAACGTATCCAGTGTTTTATTTGATTTTTAAATTTATTATGGTTGTTGTGATTTTTAAAGGATAGTGGGACTTTGTTATTAATTAATTATCTTCTAAATTTGTACTTACAAATATATTTAATAGTTAATTCTAAAAACAAGTTTTATATGTATTGTTAAGAAAGATACCCTGTAAACCGATTTTTTTATTTTTTTATTTTTATTTTTTTTATTTTTTTATTTTTTTTATTGTATAATATTAATTATATACAGTGGGAACTTATACCCGCTAAGCCACTGCAAGTAGCTTGTCAGCAGGAGTTTATTTCAACAATATAATATAATACAACAATAAATTACAATCATCATAGAAATGTAGGGCAAAATTATTATATTTAGGCGCATGCATCTTGTGCTGTACATAAGTTGAGAAAAAAAATTTAAAGAGAAAAAATAATGGTAAAAGCATTACAGATTTGTTATTGAGATACTAGAGTCCAATCTTATAACACCGATTTAAATAATATTATAAAAATGTCAATATCATAAAAAATATCAAAATTATAAAAGTACCAATATTATAAAAGTATCAATATTATAAAAATATCAATATTATAAAAACATCAATACTTTTAAAAATATCAACATTATAAAAACATTCATATTACAAAAATATAACTATTACGTAAATATCAGAAATATCAAAGCATCTGTAAGTATTAAATAGATTAAGAAATAAAAATTTAAAAGATATATACATAAAACAGCAGTACAGGTTGGTTACAATGAGGATAGACTTAAATATAATAGTAACACCGTAACAGTAAGTACACCAGATATCTAGGAGCTATACAACCATGGAGACCGTCATATTTGTTACCATCAATACACAAGGTTACTTTCCAAAAGCCAACACTTTAACATCAGTGAGAATTTCATCATAGGACAATTGTTTTTAAATTCGTACGGCAATTTGTTAAATATAAATGGTACAATGTATTCAAGGGTTCGTTGACCATATTTATTTTGAAATATTGGCACTATCATTCCTATATTTTGTGTGAAACGTGTATTGTGTACATGATCCACCACTGCCTTATACGGACTTTCAGATATATGTTGCAGTAGAATTTTATGCCACAAAGACCACGAACAGGTAATACATTAATTGATTTGTACATGATATCAATGTCTCGCCTTTGCTTAAAAACTGTTTTACTTACTAACAATTTTACCATGGCGTTTTGAATCAGCTGTAAATGTTTTATGTTGGTCTTACAGGAGTGTCCCCAAGAAGTGATACCATATTGACGGCCTCCATGGTCGAGGGGTAAGGCTCTCGACTACGAATCCGAAGGTCGCGGGTTCAAATCCCGGCGGGCGCAAGTAATTTTTATTTAATTAATTTGTGTTGTTTCACAATTAATTCATTTAAAAATAATATGTAGTATATTTGCGCACGTTCCAGAGTGGAAGATACTCCAGTATCAGCCTGGTGAAAGACCACCATTCAGAATTGAAACGTTGCTTGAAATGGCTTTTAGCCGTGTTTGGTGACCAGATCTGAATAGCCAGGTATTTCCCCATTTCCCCTTTTCCCCACCTTCCTCTCCCCTTCTCCTTCCTCCCAATACCTTCAGCCTCACAACATTCCCCAATTGGTAATGTCATAGTCTCACTGGCTCCAGACGGTTGGGGAGCAGTTGGGACTCTTGTGAGGTATAAATATAAAAAAAAAAAAAAAATACCTTATAGTCGATTCTGCTAGAGACAAATAAATTAGTTTCATAGTTTTTATAGGCACGTATAATTTTATCTTGTGGAGTCTTCCTACAATGGCTCGAAGTCGCTTACAGAGGTTGGAAATTTGTACGTCCCATTTCATGTTGCAATCCACCGTAACACCTAGATACACGTACTGGTTGACTAATTCGATACTTGTACACGCGCAGGGCTGTTTGGTATTATTGTGAATGCAATTAAATGAATGGGATATGATTACAGGTGCCTCTCTGTACCTTGCATGCGGGGATCTTATATGCATCAATTTCGTTTTTTTAGCATTGATTATTAGACCAGAGTCATGTGACCATTTTAATAAAGAAATAATATTAAATGGTTAATAAATATATTTTTTTAAATGCTTTCTACGCACTTCTAATTCAAATTAGGTTCATTGTTATATTAGTTGAAGACAAGTATGATTGATCCCTGTCCTTCAAATTACATTGAGTACGTATTGTAGTTTATTTTGTCGTTCTCCTTATCAAAACCCGATGAACTATATATGTAGGTAGACCAGTGACTGGTGACCATGGTGTAGAGACTGTAGAGGCAAGTACTGAAAAAGTTGCCCCTACCCAATAATACATGTTAATATTAAAAATGTCATTGAAAATAATAGGTAATTATTGTGAGACCCACACCCAATGGTAACTTATTCATATCAGAACAAGTTTTACAGCAATATTTGAACACTCCTTTTTTCTTATTGAACAATTGAAAAAAATGCAAAAAAAATCTTTTTCGTTTTGTCTCTATTGGAAGTTAAAATGATATTATAAAGTTTCTTAGCTCATGAAAAAAATGATTCAGGATTAAAGGTGTTCGTTTATTTAGAATGATTAAAAAGCTGTTCGATTTTCTTCACACTAGAGCACAATCTATTTTTAAATGAACATTTGAAATATTTTAAACATACCAAAATGCCAACATTTTTGATAGTTTTTCAAAGCTCCGTAGCTCATAGAAGTCATATTGAGGTGAAAATAATAACGACGAACTATAAATTCTACAGAGAAAATCATACGCTAATTTCATGACTCCAGAGCTCACCATTCACGATATTTTTAAGTGATGTATAAAAATGTCACACCCTATAGTTTACTAAGAGGACAGTCATCTAATTGAAAAGCTCTTGCTGTTTTCTCTATCAAACATAATAAATAAATAAAATCTAGGTACGTGCAAAAGAACCGACACAATATTCTACACATAATTTGTATTGTACACTTATCTTACTTTTGCTTTTCAGTGTCTCCTGTTTTTGATGTTTTTGAAAAGATGTCGCCGTTGTTATCTCAGGCCGTATTATCGTATATAATGCGACACAGTATGAGACATGAGTATTGATACCTGTAACGTGTTTCAAGGGTTGATACTTTTGCACACAAGAGGATTTGTTTTTATTTCCCACTTTCAAAGAAGCTTTAATATTTTGGGTACAAACGTTTTCTTCAGTGCTTTTCCATAAAATGATGGATTTAGGAAAAACACTTTATCATTATCCTTTCCCTTACGGTGCTAGAAAATCCTCCGAGCTCCGATACCGTACTTCTTCCCATCTTTTCGAATGATTAATCTGAATCAGTCAAGTGTTTTGTTAAGTATTGACTATGTTTTTTTTTATTTTTTATATGAATACCTCACAAGAGTCTCAACTGCTCCCAACCGTCTGGAGCCAGTGAGACTATGGCATTACCAATTGGGGAATGTTGTAAAGCTGAAGGTATTGGGGAGGGGAAGGAGAAGGGGAAGAGGAAGGTGGGGAATACCTGGCTATTCAGATCTGTCACCAAACACGGCTAAAAGCCATTTCAAGCAACGTTTCAATTCTGAATGGTGGTCTTTCACCAGGGCGATACTGAGAGTATCTTCCACTCTGGAACGTGCGCAAATATACTATATATTATTTTTAAATGAATTAATTGTGAAACAACACAATGTTTGCATGTTTCATGTTTGCCGGTTTGAAAGCATTTTTATCCTAAATTGTCTATGGAGGTGGCCGCCCACTATAAAATAGTGACCCTCCACTTTCATACACGATAAAATAATAGCCGCCCACTTTTAAGACAATAAAGTAACATTTCAATGTGAAATTAACATAAATTAGTTAATATTGCATTTTTTATGAATACTTATAATTTATTTTAAAAACTAATACATCAACCAATATTTTATACTTCTCAAATGTGTGTGTTAAAAAATGTTGAGAATAAAGTGTTAGCTTGACTTTTGATAATTCCGCAAAATACATTGTTCGTTTCGTATATTTGACATTTGACGTATCTCGATGAGTGAAAAAAACAAGATAAAACGTAGTTTACAATTAGTAAAATAAGTTAGGTTCTATTCATTTTTATTTAGAATGAAAAAAAAAATGTTTTGACCTTCGAAAACGGAAATGAATCTCTGTCATTCAATACTTAAAATAGATCGTAAACTAATAATGACATTTGACATTTCGGTGACGTTTGTTCACCCTATTGACACTTTTTATAACTAGTCCTCTGCTGAGGGGTACTTAATCTACAAAAATCGATATACATAAGTTGATCGTAAATTTGATCGAGAAATTCATTGCGAAGAGCGAATTTGTGCGTTTGAATGGTGTTGAGGCAAAATTTCGGCTCAACAGTTGCTCAGTAGGGTTGGGAAGAACAACGATCAGTGTATAGTGTTGTACGTATTTGGAATTTTATAATTTATGAGTTGTATAAAAATGATAGTTTACACTTATCACTTATCTAAATCGTTTTATGTACAGTACCTACATACGTATATAAGTAAAATATTGTACGAAAGTCCTGAAAATTAGGAAAAAACATCGACCACGCATAAAACGCATGAAACGTCCATTATATCCGGCAAATCGCCAGCTACTACTGACGATCGTGCATCGTGGCACGGTGAGCGAAACCTCGCACCCTTCTCGTTCATTACCCCACCATTCAGCAAGTTACTAACGCAAGTCTGCTTGCGTACGTACGAGTATATATTAACTAAATTGTTCCCGATTTTTAAAAAAAATATTTTTTTCTGTTGTGTTCTAAAATACTTATATATTTTTATTATTTTACCCCATACATAAATGTAAGGCTAATGTAAGCGCAATGAGTAAGTTTAAGAAAGGGACGCTTAGATGGTTTGGGCATGTGGAGCCAATGAACGAAGAAAGGAGTGTAAGAAGAATGTATGACGCGAATGTGAATGGAAGAAGAAGCCGGGGACGCCCGAGGAAGACATGGCAAGATCAAGTGAATCAAATACTCGAGTCGGGCCATGTCAGAAGTCGGAATAATAGAAGAGAATGTATGAGACGATGTATGGATGTGAATGAAGCAAGAAGTGTATGCCAAGATCGAGTTGTTTGGCGGTCCGTCCTCTCTGCCTACCGCTGCGGAGAAACGGCGTGATGGTTAGTTAGTTACATAAATGTACTGCTGAGGAACACCTAAAATATACATTCTGTCTTTTGTATATCTACAGAGATATTCATATAATTAGAGACATGTCAAATCAGTTGACAGCATCGGCAAAGAAGGTTAAAGTATACACTTAATGCTTTAATTTTGGGGAACCAATATGATATTTAAATCATGAAGATCAGAAAGCATGATAATCAATTTGTTATCTAAATCAGCAATTGCATTTACCTGGGAGATTTTTAAATCTGTATGTTAAAGTGTATTATGACACTTAGCTTTCAACTTGAAGGTAAATGAAGTGGTTCAGAACGCAATACCCTTTACACGTCGCATATGGCAATAAAGTTATATTCACTGCACGCGAGGCACACTTAGCGTATGGAATATAGAAAACTGAGTGGGTAGAAAAAACGTTATCTCTTAAGTGAATTTAATAATGATTTTAAGCACAATGAATAATATCATCGAAAACATCCGTAATCCTTGAGGTGAACACTCCCGTTAATTTTATTACTTGCAACGAGGCGAATAAAAGAAACGGAATGTGATTTATCATTGAACACATTATATGTGATTTTTAACCTAACTAATGTGCGCAATTAAACCTTAAAAATGAATAACAAACTAAAAAAATATATATTAATTTAAAACTTCAACTCTGAAATATAAACTAATACACCTCGCAGCTTCCACGACTTTAGTACTAGTTTTGTTTTTTCGAAGTTTTGTTTATGCAATTGCGGTGTTATGTTTGGGTTTCATAAAGCATTTTCAAATATTAGGACAATGTCTTTAACGGCCAAACATAAATGGAATTACAGAAATACGCAAGTCATTCATAAACATTAGTATTGAATTTTAAGATAATGCACTAAAAATGAACAAAAGGTACCAGTCAGGTTAAAGAAATACGCCACTAACTAGAAGCATTTTTCGTGTTTTCAAGACATAGGAAGTATTTTCAAACAAATTTTAGAAAAACTAATAAAATTAAGAAGAAAATAAATATTTTGATAGAAAGCAGTCGCTTTGTGGTTAGACATATTTAATGAAAATAAAAGAATAACTTTGTTAATAAACACGAGACGTATTTAATTTTATTCAGTATTTATTCTGTTTAATTTTGTACCCTGATGGTGCTTGTGTTAAGCGAAACCGGTCAGTCCTAATAACGTTAAATAAATGCCGTGGTTATAAACAAAGTTATTGTATTGTTTTCAGAAAATAAATAGTTGAATTTTAAAAAAAACATCATTTTGTCAAAAGAATCTTCAGTAGTAAAATAAATATATTAAAAATCTGCAGATGAAATGTATGGCGATATTATATTACACTAGCTCAGGTTTTTTGTGAATAAATTTATGATGTTATGAATTGAAAAGTTTGTCGTTTGGGCGTCATAATTGATTTTACAGCGAAAGTAATGCCCCGTGACGACTATTTAATAAAGAATCATTAATTTTAAAATTTTATTTCATTCCCAACATTTATATTTTAAAAACATGTCTAAATAATAAAGTTCTTAAGAACGTACCTACTTGTGTTTTCCATTTTGAAAATATTCTAACCAAACAAACTGTCTTCTTTTGAATATGTAATCTGTGGGTAACCAGCGTGGTATATCTATGGGCTAACCTCAATACAATATGGACGGTTCAATATTTTTCATGCTAATTTTAAAACGTTATAGCAACAGTTTTAGATATTGGATTTAATTCAAACTACTCTCTAAACCTTCGTGGCAGAAATAAAATTAAACTGTACTATTTTCAGCGAAACCGGGGGTATAATTTTCGAAAAAAATGAGGACAGACAGACAAAAATTCATTTTTATATATGAAGAAGATATATTCAGCCCAAATATATAACACTATATTTAATCATCGTACCTGAATGTTTCCGAAAATCATATTAAAATTTTCATAAAATGAGTTTAAAAGCGGAATACTTATAAGTATAGTTTTTTTCGCAATCTGCACGTATAGGGTTGAGATATCCATATCGTTTCCCTGACTAATAAAATAGTATTTTGACATTATCTGGTTGACAACAACACGATTGGAGAACTTTCATTAAATCTTGAAGTCCCAACGACACAAGAGGTCCCGGGCGACCTTGAGACTCAGACACTCATTGCTCGAACAATGCACGGTGGATACTCGATATACCTATATAATGAATTTATACCTGCACGTATATATAAAAATAACAAGTTGGTTTCATTACCGGATCCAGTTATGACAAAAACTGGAGCGACTTATAAAGGAAACGCAATACGGTAACGAGAAAACACAGAACCTCAAACTTGCTAGATTTTGTTACTTTTGTGACGCCATTCAAAACTGGCCCTAGACGATGTGACTATGATAATTTGGTAATGGTGTAAGAGAGAAGAAATTTGGAAGAGGATATGAAAAAACGAAGGTTTAGAGAATCTGGTCACAAAATGAAACTTCCCATTGCGCTACTTTCTGAGAATCCAATGATAATTATAATTTTTTCATTAGTTTTAGTTGCACATTTCATTATAGGAGTCTCATATGCAAGTACCTATCGCATTATATTAATGCTTCTTTTGACAGGTGTTATTGCTATGCCATACCCAGCGAATTGCTTCGTAAATCGTGTCTGAGAATATATAACATAGGAAAAGGGAAGAAGAAGAACCGCTTTGACTGTGTAACGGTTATAACTTTTTTTTTTTTGAAAATACGATAGAACAACATGTATTTAAAATTTCAATAAATATAAACTAAAAACTATCCTTACTCTTGTTCACACGATACATTTTTCCAAAAACAAAAATTTTGTTATTTTTTAATGCTATTGTTTATTAAATACTTTATCGCATCTTTGAACAGAGTCATGGTTTGACCATCTCATGTCAGTGGTTTTTACTCCACACAAATAGATCTTAACTAAGTATAAAATACCTCTTAAGCGAAAATTACGCTCGACGGATATCGACTGCCCCAAAGAGGACATCATCATTAATTGTTTTTGTGTTTAATTCGTAGAACTCCATTTAATTTTTTTTTGAAAATTAATAATGTTATTTTTAAGTCTTGCAAGTACGAAACAGCTGTCACAATAATAAAAAACTAAAATACTTGCTGAACTTAATAAAAGCATTATTAAATTTAATTAAGATAAAATTTCTAAAAAAAAAACTGTTTTCGATTTACTTCGATTGTGGGAATCATAAATTAGTGCCATATTGAGCAAAATAAAGAAGTTATAAAATGCATTCTAAACTGAATGAACGCATGTTCAATAAATTTAAAAATAAATAAATAACTCGCCTAAGAATACGAAACGGCTCTCCTGCAAAATTAACTGAAGTAAGTTACCGCCTTCTTTCTTGGAGCAGTCGATTTGATATTATAGAAATTTGACGTTTAAGGTAAATTTTACGTCAGTAGTCTGTCAGTTTAATTTGCGAAAGAGGCTGTTGTATATTTTAGATGTATTTAAATGATTTTTATCTTTTCAGAGTTCACGCGTATGAAATTGATAACGGCAAAGGGTAATATGATATTTACAAATGCATAATATAGTGCATTTATCGAGTACTCGATACAAAGACAGTAGATAAAGAAAGGGAATTGGAGCAAATCAAGACAAATCAACGAATTTGATTACAGGCTTTGAGTACATTATTATAAATTAAGCGCGTATTTGCAGTACCTACCTAATCCCTTTCCGCATTCGATTACATTGACAGTCGATTCAAATTATTGTTAGATCAAAGTTAAGTACCTAGTTATACAATTCAATAATATATATTTTGCATGTTATCATGAAATTGGGTTGACTTAGAAGATTAAAAAAATTGAATAAATTTCATTTTTAGAGTGCAACAAAAATTAAATATAGAAAAAGCTTGCATGACACTTGCGTAAGTGCTTTTAGTTGTAATTTTTCCAATAAAAAGGGAAGGTTGCAAATTAATTATCAAATAATAACTAAAATTTTATTTTTCAAGAGTGTCAACATAGTAATAAAGTCAAGAAATTGGATAATTTAGACGGACTGGAAATACGAAAATCCCTAAATACTCAGGTATATATAATAACCAAGTAAATTTATCACATAATCCTCTTTTAGATATCTTTTCAGTGAATCGCTTTGTTCTTCCAAAAAAATCCCTACTTACCCCCTTCCCTTTGGTCGGCTCCCACTCCAACACTTAAATATTCATGGATATCTATCATTATTTTATATCGTAGTTTATTTTTAACATATTCCTGAGGAAAGAGTACTTCCGAAACCGGTCGACATTATTATATATATATATATAATTATATTTAATTTAAAGTGGTTCAAAACGAATTTATACGTTTATATTATAACAATTAAGAGGTTGCCTGCTCTCAACACAACTCTCCTCCCGGTGAGACAGGCACAGTACCCTTTTAACCCTTTTAATACATTGAGATTGTATATATGAATAAATAATTTTAAAAAAGTTTTCAATTCTATAGCACTGATTTGTGTAGTCCTTTAAAGGCGCATCCAAATAACTTATAAAGTAAAATAAACGCATACATTTGTTTTGAACCACTTCAATTTAATATAATAATCGACCGGATTCGATAGTACCCTTCCTTCGTCAGGAATATACAAGGACTTTTATTAAATAATCTTTGCGGTTATTTTATAATTTTGGCAAGCAACAAAGTAAATGCTTTTTACGAATATGAAACTTATTTAGTATTTTAGAAAAGATTTGATATTTTTATAAGAGCATTAAAATAATTCTATTTGATTGAATTGCTCCGATAGAAAAAAAAACCTATTTAACTTGTGAATCGCTCAAGAGGTGATTTATTCAAATTTGTCAAAAAAATCTTATTATGTAATGATTAAACACTTTTCGAAATTAGACAAAAAATCTTTGCGTTCATTTTTTGATTTATTTAGTTTTTTTATTATCACCTTAATCAATTAACCTTCGCACCCCCTTTATTCCATCTTACACTATAAATATAAATAATACAAGATTTATTGATAACAATTTGTAATATTTAAAAAAGCACAGACGAAGATAGATAAAATAATATTTAAATTTTAAAACCTTTTTCTGAATAATGGATAAGGATTTGCCTACCATTTGGCAACATGGCTACCGACCGTATCAGATAAAATTACAATCGCAACGTCATTTTCAGATAGCAATAAAGGCTAATGACGTATCCACCAGGCCTATCTATATCCTGGTACAGACTTAAATAATATTGATAAATTATTGAATGTTTTATCAAGCATTCTCGAATTCCTACCCTCTTTTGTTGAATTCAACTTCGGAATACATTATTCAAATACCAATTACGAAAATTCTTTAACTAATTAACTAACCATCACGCCATTTTTCCCCAGGGGTAGGCATAGAGGAGCGACCACCGAACAACTCGATCTTGGCATACACTTTTTGCTTCATTCACATTCATACATCGTCTCATACATTCTCTTTTGTTATTCCTACTTCTGACTCAAGTATTTGATTCACTCGATCGTGCCATGTCTTCCGCGGGTATTTCCGGCTTCTTCATCCATTCACATTCGCGTCATATATGCTCTTTACAATTCTTTCCTCGGTGATTTTCTCTACATCCCAAAATCTAATCGTCCCTTTCTTAATCTTATTCATTATGCTTACATCAGTCTTTCTTTGCGAATCTCAACATTCTTCACACGATCGTAGATGGTTTTACCACATATTCACCTCAAAGATCTCATTTCTACAGGTTTCAGTCTACTGTTACCTTTCTTCTGTCAGTTGCATGTCTCACTGCCATACTTCACGAATGGTATCAATACTCCATTGTGGAGTGTTAGCTTCGCTTTTTTGGCCAAATTTTTGTTAGCGCCAACCGCGTTTAGTCCTCAAATTGTCTTTCCTGCATTCACCCTTCTTTCAATATTTCTCGTAAACATACGTAAAAATACAAACTCATCGACCTTCTTAGTGCTTCTTATAATAAAAAAATTAAGTAAATGAAACACGTTGTTATAAACCACGAATATATTTTATTTTCAACAACCGGTTTCGCTTAACTCAAGCTTCATTAGGGTAAATATAATAACTGTAGTTATTTACCTTGATGAAGCTCGAGTTAAGCGAAACCGGTTGATGAAAATAAAATATATTCGTGGTTTATAACAACGTGTTTCATTTACTTAATACAATGTCAAACCACAAAGTGATTCGCATGAAAATATAAGAAAATTACTTTATTCATATAATTGTAATCCATAACCCCTTATAATTTTACGTGAAAAAGATAATGTTTTCTTATAGCGTGATAAAAAGTTTCCTTTCCTACCAACAGGATATTAATAAGATTTTGTAACTAAATACAAACCGATCATCCGTTATTAAATATGTAACCTATTCAATTTAGTAATATAGAACTACAATGCACTTTACTATATACCTAAAAATATCTGATTATTTTTTCGAAGAAGAATTCTTCTTCTAGAAGGTTTTCACTTTGTGATGTCATTATGTATTTTAATTAAAACAAAATAACTTTGTATACATCACTTTATTAATATACAATATTACTACATGTTTCGTGAGCGATGCTCCCTTCTTCATAATACATTGATACCTGAAGATGTGAGCATCGCTCACGAAACATGTAGTAATATTGTATATTAATAAAGTGATGCATACAAAGTTATTTTGTTTTAATTAAAATAAAATAAATAAATAAATAAAATTAAAAAAAAATAAAAAAATTAAAAAAATATCTGGTTACTTTGTTTAAATATTTATTTGTACTGGGTTTTTACAGACATTTACATTTACGTGAGAACAATCCAGTTATAAAAACTCAGTTAATATACATAAATTAGATAAAATTACAAATACGCTTTATATAATGGATTGAATTTGAGAACCTCTTCCGCCGGACTCTCTCGACCTATCGCCTTGCACCGCAGTGGGAGGGATAATACGTCCGTCACCCCTAGACACACTGATACCCAGATTCCTACCAACTCCTCATACCCCTTTCCTTCCCAGAACATCTTATTCTTCTTTTCCTTAAAAATGACCTCCAAACAGCATCCCCAAAGATGACATATCGTAGACCCTAGAGAAATAATTTTCGTCAGGGTCACCTGTGTGGATTTAATGTATATGTGTATATAACAGGATACATATGTAAATATTTAATGAAATCTTAAATAAAAGCACACTAATTTAAATTTATTATATGTTACCTGGATGTTTTAGATAAACTTCTTATATATATTTTATTATTTAAACGCCTAGAAGGCTTTAAGATACAAGTAGATCATTTTTAAATCATATAAAAAAAATAGGAAACATGCACAAAAGTTAATTACGCTTGAAATAGGAAAAAGAAAGAACAGCATCAACGCTAAAAGTACACAGGATATAAAAAAAAACTGAAAAAATAAATATTACAATATCCACAATATATCGTAGGTACCTAACATATTGCCATCTTAAAATTTCGAACATATCGCTTGCTCCTGATATTTTTTTACCCGTTCGCCGTTATTCTGTAGAGGGATATTTTTCGTCTTTTAACTTTCCCTAAAATTTCCCACATTTCGCAATCAAATGTTAGCGGATTCGTGTACAAGTGCAAAAAACGTAATGCAAATTTGCTCCGATTTATATTTAAATTTCTCGACTGCACTCGGCATCAAGTCCTTACTGCAAATGTTATACGTCAAAGTGAAAGGGATAATAAGATTATTGTAACAAAGTTGGTCAGTATAAAACGCGAAGAACGCGGCCAGTTGGACTGATAATAGTTCCCGCGTCCACCATGTTTGGTTTTATATTACTGGTTAGTTGAAATATTATCATTTCCATACTTAAGTTTTTACGAAAGAACAATGCGGCACCACTTGCCGCCTTGCAGATTGAGTCGAGCTATAAACTAATAACGAGTTGTTTCATTTTTCTGCTTCGGTGTGCAAGCGGCATCTACCCTATGAATTGATAACCTTAAAAGTGTTTATTTTGTTTTAAATGTGGTGCAACTACAAATGATCTATATTTAAATAGTGAATTTTGCAATGGTTTTTAATTAATTTGGCATGCAAATTAGAATGTGTGAAAAGGATTTAAAAAACATATTTTGTGAAAATTACTTCAGTGATCTTCATTAGAAACCATGGTTTACTCCATTTAAGTGATTTACCTGTGAATAAATTCAATGACTGTCTTTAGTGTTACAGGACAATCTTGTTTTGCCAGTCTTCATTTGAACCATAATATCTTAATTAAATCATGCTGCAGTATTTTCGCTAATGGAAACTATTTCAATACACGCTTTATAAAATTAAAATTATAGTGGCATGTAGTGTAAAAAAAATTAGTGTAGAAAATATTCATATTCATTTCTTAATGAACAACTTTTGAAATATATTATTATTATCCTAAACTAGCTGAATATTGAAGTAACTTAAATACGCAATATAAATAAAAAAGAAAACTTTCGTTGTATTTCCTTAAAATGTAGTGCGGAAGATGTTAATTTTATTGTTCTTACAAAACTTGAGACATCGATAGTTTTCGTGCTTTGATTTTTAAGTATATTATCAATTTTGGTTTCCAAATAAGTAGTGCCTATGTAAATTTATAGATTTTTTCAAGTTGTTTGTCTGTTCAATGGACTTTATTATGCAATAATTCTAAACAAACTTCTCAAAGAGTGCTAAAATAATGATGTTTAAAATATTACAGGGTGTTGTGAGCTTTTCCCTGATTGCCTCAGGCCAGGAGTACGAGGAGAGGAGGTCATCCAGAGGATTCAGCCTTGCTGATGATGATGTCGCATTCGACAAACCCACCACCCCTGTCCCAATCTTGAAGCAGATCAACATGTAAGTCATTCCATTATTTTTTTCTGGCGGGAGGTCAGACACTTCATTATGTTCATTAACTCCATCAATTTTTTTATATGAATACCCCACCAGAGTCCCAACTGCTCCCAACCGTCTAGAGCCAGTTAGACTATGGCATCCCCAATTGGGGAATGTTGTGTGGCTGAAGGTATTGTGGAGGGGAAGGAGAAGGAGAAGAGGAAGGTGGGAAAATACCTGGCTATTCAGATCTGGTCACCAAAGACGGCCATTTCAAGCAACGTTTCAATTCACCAGGGCGATACTGAGAGTATCTTTCACTCTGGAACATGTGCAAATATATTACGTATTATTTTTAAATGAATTAATTTTATAACAGCACAAATTAATTAAATTAAATTTACTTGCGCACGCCAGGATTTGAACCCGCGACCTTCGGATTCGTAGTCGAAAGCCTTACCCCTCGACCATGGAGGCCGTCATAAATCGTCAATTGTATCTCTCCTTGCTTTCCTTTCGCGAATACGAGTATGTATTGACGGTAGATATTTTTTTGTCTTTATTATAGTAAATACCTATACATTACGGGTACTTGCTATTTGAAAATCCAATTACTTTTTTAAAGTATTGATTTCTAGTAAGGTGGTGAATCAAAATTAAATAATCTTTGGATGAGTATTGTGACATCAGAATACCTATTAAATTACAAAACTTAAGATAATAATAATACTAATAATTTGACAAATATTAAAGTAAGATGTCACTTTATACGTAGACATTTGTAGACATGTATGTGTCGGATTAACGTCTGATCTGTCATCTAAGAATGATGTTTAAATACAAGGCGTTAAATATATTCCCCGTTTTGTCAGGAATAGTATAATTAACACGGGCTCGAAAATTCCTCCACTCCGAAAGATTTATTCATCACATTTTTCTCAAAATTAGAATCGAACTCGAATCCCTCCATCTCCAACCTCGACCGCTGGACCCCCAACACCGACCCCCTACATCTCCGCTCAAATTCTATCTCATACCCTCCATTACCTTAGTGAGCGGGCTTAAATATAAGATTGCCATCAGCAAGTGCCGCTAGCAGATAAAACACAGTTTAGAATTCTTTGAAATAAAAATAAATAATAGTCCTACAGTAGCAATAGGCAGCCCACTCACAGGGTAAAGAAGATTATCTCCACATTTATGCACCTCTAACCACAGTGGACACAGGAAGGGGGATAAGTGTTCCCTGGCAATATACACAAAAAATTACAATACGATATATATAGTACAATAATATTAAAAATAAAATAAAACTCACTTTATAAACCGAGGAAGACATTATGGTCAATTTTTAATGTTTTATTTTTTAATTGTAATATTAATTATTTTAGTAAATGTTGGGACAGGGCCCCCTAGTTAGAATACATTTGGTGTTGTTTGGCGGCTACGAATAATTTATTTTTATATTTTATATAATGAAGATTTTTGAACAAATTGGAAAATTAGGTACTTCGTTACATATGTATCTCAAAATTAATTTAAATAATTGTTCATACTGTTGGAAAAAATGAAAGTAACTGCATTTAAGCAATAAACTCATTGAAGCGTTACTAATTATTTTAATTGTTAGAAAGAAATTTCTGTTCTTTTTTACATGTAAATTCATTCATGGTTTTTCAAATAATATTGGAAATTCATTACTTTAATGCAATTGATTTTAAGGGGGAATTTCATAAGTGCGATATTTTTTTTAGTAATTGAAATATGCATATCACACGAGTAACCTATTTAGATGTAAACGTTTATGGAATGTGATTATTAAGGTGAGTTCTAAAAATATATTTCTAATTCTGATGATGTAATGGACCAGAATGTGATACTAATTCTCTTAATCTGTGTGACCTCGGCTATCGGCTTGGACATTCTGTACGGCTTTCAGTACACATTATTGTTACGAAATATCTTTTGTAAAGCCAACAACTGTGTTCGTTTCTCAGAGCAGGTATTGGTTGAAGTTTTAATAACTTTTTTTTTATCTCCATATAAAATTTATAGTTAAGAAATGCGAGTCCATCTGATCTGATATGTGAATTGGGAAAATACTTTGATGTGAGGTGACAAACAAATATTTTGAAACAATGATGTCATTTTGTTAGTTTAATCATCAACATATTTTCATCCCGTCGAGGACTCATTGCTTCAACAAGTAATTAACGCCTTTAAGCATTCTTACTTATGATACTTTTGTTATATCTATACACTGCAGGTTCAGTTTCTTCAAGTACAGTAGATGAAAATGATTTCCTAGCCTTTTCTGGGATGACTGGGATGACAGAATTCCATACGATAGTAATTTTTCTGGCATCCGGAGTGCATGGCATGCCGCTTTATTTGTTTTTCTTTTATTTTATGAGTAGAAAGGTTTGATTCTGAGAGTTCCTGGATTATTTTTTTTTAACTACCATTATGTATTCCAAGACCCTAAAATATGGAAGCCTTAGTTCATAATTCAGTTAATATATAATAAATTGTTAACTGATAAACAGAAAATATTTAATACATTAAACTTCAGAACTTAATAAACCATTAAGTATATATATCCTTAGACATTTTTTCCAAGGTCGAAAAACCTCGGAAACTGCATTATATTTAGAATGTATATTAGCGAAATTACAATATATATATATATACATAATTACCTACAAACGCGTTGAAAAATGTGGGAGCATATTCTATATAATTATTAAGAAATTAATATACAAACGTACAAGTACTCGATAAAACAAGATTAAATTCAGGTTGGGTTTGTGGCTTATCCAAGCGTTGACATATTTAGTGTGAAAACTGGTTCCACGAAGGTAAATGAAACTGCATTAGTAAATAATGTTGTAAACGTTAATTCCAGGCGTAACGATGATGGATCTTACACCTTCGGATTCGAAGCTGCTGATGGTTCCTTCAAGATTGAAACCAAGGAAGCCAACGGAGAAGTCAGGGGGAAGTACGGATACACCGATGAGACTGGAAAGGTATGAATAATTTATTTTAGGGAAAAACTTCCTCATTTCTTCCTCTCCATGTGAAAAACTTTGAAGTATTTATCTAGATATTATTTATGGTGTCTATTTAATAAAACCTGGTGCTTTTTTGGTACACCAGCTTTTGAGATTTCTATAGGTACTTTCCGATGCCCATATAGCTTTTGTAGAGCTTTCAGAACAAGTGATTTATAAATTCACCCCTTAAATTGAATTGTTATCCACATTGTTAAATGAGAGAATATACATATATATATATATATATATATATATATATTATCCATTCCTATATCCATCCTTGTTTTTAACAGGAATGCTCGATTTCTCGAGTACCTTAGAAAACTGCAGAAAAAAAAATTAGGTGAACATTTCTTTAATTTAATCTCTTGATCAATATGTAATCCACATATGTTAAAAGAGGTAAACTTATACATTCCAAATAAGTGTACTCGTGGAAGATCCTATGCACTATTTTATGATCCGAAAGCGAGAACTTCTCTTTACCGGAACACGCCAATCAGCAGAGCGACTCAACTGCTCAACGATGCTGCATTGACCGTTCACATTTTTAATTTCACTTACAGACAATTTTGTTCTTTCTAATAATCTCTTAATCCATATTAAAAAATAGTTATAAAATTTCCCCCATGACTTTTTATACTTTACCCATCAACCTTTCATTTCTTGCATGTTTGATACAGATTATATTCTTCAGTATTTGTTAAAATCATTAATACTCAAAAGTTTATTGTACTATTTGATATTTCTAATACTTATTTTTTATATTTTGTATATTTTTTTACAAATTCTTATTTATCAATATCTGTATTGTATTAGTGTACAATTATTTTATAGATACTTCGAAAAAAAAACTCATGTAAGTTCATGGTCAGACTTTTGAGGTTTTCATGGTCGATAGTCTAAAATTGTGTTTTTAAAAGCTATTTCGCTCGTTTTTTGTAGCCTCACATTCATAAATATCATGTAAATCATTGTACAAGATGTTTTCCGTAGCCTCACAATTTAAAAATATCATGTAAATCATTGCACACGATGTTTTTTGTAGCCTCGAAATTCACAAATATCATATGAATCATTGTACAAGATGTTTAATTAGTGATTAGTAAACATTATAATTGCACTGTTGTGACGTAATGATTTTAACAGTCTTGCATAACAAAAAAAATCGTTAAAACATAATTTGTCATTATTAAATAAAAAAAATTATAATATTAATTATTCTATTTATTTGCACTCATTCTTTGAGTATGTAATTAGTTTGGTTGAATAAATGACCTCATAAAATCACTTTAAAAAATCGTGTTGGCGGGCGAAAGTCGATCATGACAATACATTAATATACAGCAATAAATAATACATGTTGTATCTCGTAGATGCACTTAGGGTATGAATTTTCATACTAGACAAAAAATGAGGGCACTCCGATCGTTTAAATTTTTTTAATAGCAACATCAAGATGGCTAATAGAAAGATAAATCTATTTAAAAAAAAACACAATGGTTCAAGCGCATATTTTTTACTTTAACTAAAGAATGCTTTCAAAAATGATGTGATTCAACATCATATTTTAAGACAATTTTATTTTTAAACTTTTTTTGTGTTTCTGAAATGCATGTATTTCTGAAATTAAATAATCATGTATTAAATATTATAAATAATGATTAAAAAAAAAAATTAAAAAAACAACTCAAAATAATATTTTTTTTTTTTTTTAAGAAATCGAGTTATATTGTTCCTGTTTGTTTCTTTAAAAAGAACTGTGAAACTCGAGAGTGAAAAAAATGTAAGGAACAAATTTCAAAGACAAAATGAGTAGCTTAGTGATGCTACATAAATGAGAAGTTCCAGTACCACTTTATTAAATGTCTATTTTTTATTGCCGAGTATAATATATGCATAGATTTATTTCATGAACCGAATGCATTTGATCAATGTCTATACTCATGTACAATACCAAACCTTCGTTTAATAAATCCATTATGATGATTTCGAAATGATGAGTCTACCATTGAGAATGACAATTATTTATGAGTTTACTAAAAATATGATATATTGTCATCCATTTTAAGATAGTTGCGTTCAGGTACATTGTTTAAAATTAATTGATTGGCCTTGTACTATTTTCCTCGTATGCAAAGTGCACGAAGCGAGTAGTTTACAAATATTTGAACGGAAACTTAAAATTGTTATTTGTTTTTGACATTTCTAATTTATATAATAAGTAATAACTTTAAAAAAATAGTTATTAATTAGTAATTTCGAATAATAACACTAAATAAGATGTAATGGTCTAAAAACAGGAAGGCGTTTTGCCATTTTTTCATCAATGAAATTAGTTTATCAAAGCTTAATGACTCGTAATGGAAATGATTTTTTGAACTGATAAAAAAGTCATTGACTTAGAAATTATTTTCGAAATTCTATTTTCACTATACAACGTTATTTTTTAAAAAATATTTATTTTTTATTTATAATTTTTTTTTCTTAATAGATAAATACAAAAATGTGTAATTTATTTAACAATAACTACCCAACTCAATAAGGACAGATTTCTCGTGTTTGAGTTGGGGAGCAGCGCCATCTAGCAAAGTAATGGTATGCTATTTTAATAAAATACATCAATAATGTAATATAGATAAAGTTTGTGTTGTTGTACACGATAGTTACTACAAAATACATTATCTACAAAATAGAGGAGTAAAATCACATGATGATAGAAATGCAACAATAAGGCGCTTCCAAGATTTCAATCAGGTATTATGAACACCCTACGCCATATCTCTTGTTCTATATTTTATGCAGGTAAATTTTAAAACTTTATTCAGGTATGTATCTATTAATAAACCTAGTAATAAAACTAGTTGTTGATAATGGCTTAAAAAACGAAATATCGTGCTTTGAAGCCGACAGAAATCAAGGAATTGCACCACGAAGAATCATTTAAAAGTCAGGCTTCAACAAAAGATTTACGACAATAATGAAATATTACTCAGTTGTTTCCATTGTGCTCACATTACTTTCAGAGCGCTTCAATAGATGGCATTAAATTCTTGTACACAGTGAACCTTTGTAATAATATATAACGTTAATTACTTTAAATTTATGATCGGAAAAGTGGGCGATTCAAACCATAATCTAAGGTACTCGTAGTTACATTAAGAGTTTTCTGAAGTTCACTGACATCGAGAAAATTTACACAGATTTTAAGGTCTGGAGTTTCGAGGATAACTATTTTTAGCCTGGAACGTAATTTTATTAACTGATTATGAAGCTTTGAAATATTCGTTCTCAACTATTAACTTTCAAAAGATAAGCCACCTTGGAATGAATTTGAATTGATTTTTTTTCCAAATAATTTTTTTCACATATTTTGAAAATGTACCAGTGATTTACACACTTAAGAAATCTCAAAAAAAAATTTTGTGCAATAACCACTGTATCACGATGGTAACAATAAGGACTTTTGATTTATTAATTTTCGGGAAATCTACAGTTAACATTATTAATTTTGTACATGTATTGACCAGTATACCAAAAATATAACTAATAACGGATTTTCCCCGTGTGACTTTATCCAAAAAGACAACATATAAATTTAAAAAAAAATTATTAAAAATAATCAAATTATATAAAAAAAATTATTGTCAAATTAGAATCTTGATAACTTTGTTAAACAATATGTCATTACGTTTCAGCTCCATGTAGTTGAGTACGGAGCCAACAAGTTTGGCTTCCAACCCTCTGGAGAAGGTATCACTGTTCCTCCACTATACACTGGCACCGAGCCTGAGGAGTCCGGACAGGAACTCAACCAGCCCCAGCAGAGGCAGGAGATCCAACAGGCCCCCAGAGCTGTCTTCAAGGTACAGTAATTCAACCCAAACCTATACTACCCTCAAGGGTTCATAAAAAGTCGGTCAGTGGCTGAGTTGGCATCACGTCTGGGTCCTACCCAGGCATCATGAGTTCAATTCCTCGGCTGGCTAAGTCCTCCACTATGATACAATCTACATCTTCCGCTTAGCATGATGGTTGTAAGAGATTTTCAAAGATTGTCAGATTTCAAGTAACCCGGGGATGTTTGTCTTTCTTTAAAAAAAAGAATAAAACTGTCTTCATATAACCTTACGAATATTTAGTTTTTATATTTACTTTGAACAGCTGCAACAAATTTGTTCTCTAATTTTTGTGTTTTTTTAAATCATTTCCCAATGAAGAAACGATCACAAAAAATATTTTTTCCTCCATCTAGCGGAATTTTGTGACAACCATTTTATATGTATTTTTCTGCTACAGCAGGTAGGATAGAATGGGCAGCAGTGTTTTTTATAAGTTACAGCCATGACACTGCTGAGTTCCGATTCGACATTTAGTTTTAAAATTGATAATGTTTTAAAGATGAGCAGGTCTCACTTTTAATTTGCGAAAAAGGGTACCTACTTCTGCATTAGAGGTTACTCCTTGTTTATCATGTAATTTGTTAAAATTTTAAATAATGAACGATTGATCGAATTACTGCTTTTGATCTTTTGCGACAGTTTTGGATTTTACCAGGTTGTCAGAAAATTCTTATTTTATAAAAAAATATCTATTTTCCTTTTTTGTAATTATTGATTCGGAGCTCGACTGTTATGAACTCCTGAGTCTTGTCAACATAAGGGTACCTACGCGGTAGGCATAAGGACCTTTTTCACGGTCACCTTTCACAAAAAAATACGAAGCAAACTCGTCAATTCCTCGCCTACATAGTATTGAAAACGAATATACAAGTGGTATCGCCATTTTCATTTTCAATTCAATGTTTATAACTCACCTTAACAATTTTTGTATGCACACATTGTTTTATTAGGAACACATTGTATGTAAGTAATTTTTTTTTTGAAACCAGTTGTTCGTAAATGTAACCACTTTATTTAATGTAAAAACCCCATGGGCGAATAAAATAGTAAAAATAATACAATTGTAGTAATTTAACTTAGATGAATCATGTTCGTCAATTCTTGATTTATTATTATTTTTATACCAATAGAAATGAGCGCTTCTTGGGGCACGGTCGATTTTAAATCTTCTTGGTTTAAATAGTACCCATAAATAATACTTAATTATAAATAATAAATGTAGATAATTATTTATAATCATTTGTTTGTAAATCCATGTTATTGTTACCAATTCCAGCAAGTAGCTGAGAGGCGCCCCCAGGCCCCTGCTCCAGTGCCCCAGAGGGCCCCTGCCCCCGCACCCCGCCCCACCTATGTCGCCCCCGCCCTGGCTCACAGGCCAACCTACACCGCCCCTGTCCCAACCAGGGTAGGCTTGCATAATTTTTTTTATTTACATCTCATAGATGTTTTCACTTCTCTAAGAACCAATAAAACCTGTAAGTAGATACTTTAAAAGGAAGATAAAATTTTAAAGTTGATAATACATAACTTTATCAATGTAATAAGATTTCTGTCTTTTAATTCAATTAATCTCATCAACTCGAATACATTCATCGAAAAGCATTTTAAATATTAATATTTATCTGAATATACTGTATGGGATTCCTGCAGACCAGAGACACTGCCAAATGAAGAAGGAGAACGAGGAGAGGGGAAGATTGGGAAGTGCTGGGCTGTTAAGACCTACTCATTTAACAAAATATTATATAATGTTTTCCCCACCAGCGTTGCTAAATGGGGGTTTCTCTTCATTTTATGTCGTTCCTACATGTGCACAAACCATTAATGTTAAATTGTTTATTGTGTTTACGTTAGATTTTGAAACCGTTCCATAGTATTTATAAAGAAGGGAATTTCCAAGGTTTATTCAAACCATTGTTATTTTGCTCTTTTCATAACATTCCAATCTCCTTTTCAGCCTCAATTCTTCGCCGGAGCTCAGCCCGTCGTTGAGTCTCAGCCCGAGGACTACGACTACGATCAGCCCGCCCCCGTCCAGAGACAGCCAGCCCCCAGACCCGCGCCCCGCCCTCAACCCCAACCCCAATTCCAGCCCAAGCCCGCCCCTCAGGTCAAGTTTACCCAAACCGAACGCCCAGCCCCTAACTTCATCCCCAACCCTCAATTCCGTCAGAACATCCAACTGTCTCAACCTGAGTACAGACAAGCCCCCGCAGCTCCTCAATACGAGAGCGCCCCCGAACCCCCACAGTACTTCAGGCAAGACCCCGTCAGACCCCAACCCAGCAGGTTCACCCAAACCCAAGCCATCGTCCCAGAACAACCTAGAACCTCTTACAACCCAAGACCATCCAAGACTGCAGGAACCAATGGGTTCTTCGATCAGCTGACAGAACAGTACTCCCTCAAGAGCGGAGGCAATCCCGTTCACGACGTCTCCTTTGGTTTCTATTAAAGACAGCAAATTAGAAGTCCAATAAATTATATTTTAGATTTGTGATCCTGTTGCGTTAAGTGATTGTTCCTTGATGTGTTGTATATAAACGTGGTAATAAAGTAATATAAAATTAAACGTTATTTTTTTGGGTTGAAGAGAGCTTGTTTAAAATGCATTATATGATATTTAACAAACAATGGACAGTTATTTCACGACGTGTATCAACACGTAACACAGTAGTGGCTGTGGAAAATAAAATAACCAATAATAAGCAAATTTTTCTCACGCTGTATGAACCGTGGAATAAATATTACACCTACATGATATTTCTGCTTTTACCCACTCAAGTAGGACCGTTATTATTTTAAATCAATTGTTACATTGTTAATAGGTACCTAGTTATACATACTACGTATTTGCATTAATTTTAAGGCATTTCATTAATATTTTTGCCTCAGGGCCTTACAAAAAATATCAATTATGATACCTTTAGCAATAAAGGTTACCCATTTTTTAAACGCTGGTTTGATTTGTTTTTATTTTTTATTAATGCACCTACTTGTTAATCGATACAGCTACAGAAATACAGAAAGCAAATTTGTGACAAACGTATAAATTAAACTTTCCTTTGGAACCCTTGAAAAAAAAATCTTAACCCGAAAATGCGTTTAGTGATACCAGTTAAAGGAAGTATTAAATGATTCTCTAACAGTCTTGAAAAACTAATTTCCTTTTGGCATGCGCTCCATACATTATCAGATAATATAAGATTTATTGTCGCCTTTCTGGCGCAATCGTTTTAATGGAAAAATAATGATAAGCCCGGTGGAAAAACTGAAAGTCTCCTTGGGCGGGAACAATGAAATCATATGACGAAATAATTCACAATGGAGACATGCATTAGATGGATTAGTTGGCGAATCACATTTTTCTCAGCACACGTAAACTATTATGCATTATGACCCCGCGAGGGGAGCCACTTCGTTTGTATTGTGCAAGTTAATGAGAACCTTTGGAGCAAACTACCTCTCGTGAGTAAGAAACAAAACTAGATCATGGCAAAAAGATCTAAGATATAACGTTTCCCACGGATGTAATGAGAGTATGGAGATTTCTGCAGCGGATTTGACAAAAAATACTTTCAATTTCCTCACATAACTATTTTCGTACAATTCAATGGAGTGCATTTAACATTTCGCTTTTCTCACGGCAATTGTTAATTTAAAAAATACTATTGTTTGATATCTCTTTGACGAGATGTATCAGTGTTAAGAAAAAAAAGAATTCACTATATTATGACAAATGACATGGCATACCGTAAAAATGACTGGCTAAATAAAAATCGAATTTATGCAAATATATTCATCGTGAGTTTTCCTACGACAAAAACACATGGCATGGCTTGTTACTTATGAATCGATATAAAAAATTTACATAATATGTTTAATATGTACAAATCATCTCCGTTGATTTGAATCGGCATAATAGTCTCTTGTATTTGTTTAAATTACCATAACATGAACCGCTTTTGGATATGAATATAAATGTGGGTGGCACGATGAATACACTATTTACCTGTGACTGAATGTTATAAATTGGTTAAATTAACTCATTAATGCGCATAATATGATATTTAAAAAATAATAATTAATTTACATACAATATATCAATTACACAGTATCATTATGTCGTAAATTACATCTTACGTATTTCCAGATTTTTCGCAACAGGCGAGAGCTATTTAATATTTCAATAGATTCTGTGAAATGTTAACATGGGAATAGTAAAAATACGCATTTCCTTACTTACCTAATAATTTATTCACAGTATTCTACATAGATAAAGGTAGGTACCAGTTTGTACAGTGGCAATTAGCTTTGCGGTAAAAGCAAAATACATATTTTTAACATTATTTATAAATCTCATCTTCATTTTTACATCATTCGCTTTTCTCTCTTTGTTGCTTCTTTGGTTTGTGTTTCCTCGCCTAGTATTTGGACATTTCTTACTTTCTTCCTATACTCCGGAACCGGAGTGGTCATCATGGTTTGTGATTCTTGCTGCATTTGACTGAAGTCAGGGTTTATCGCCAACATCAGCATCTTCAGCAACAGAGCCTCTCGCACATCTGGTGGCAAATACTCCACTTGGTCGCTGCTCTCAATTCCATTTGGAGTATCTTCGAATCTTTGCTCATACGTCCTAGGGTTATAGAACCTCTGTCTTCTTGGAACAAATCTTTGACTTTCGTATGGAACTGAGGGATCGAAGTTTGAAATTTCATTTCTATAAGTTTCATCTTGGGAACGGTAGTCACTGTTTCTGTTTGGGTATTGGTTCTGTTGATTGGAATAAGGTCCCTGGTATTGATTGTAGACACCCTGCTGAGGGAACGCCCCGTAAGGTCTTGGCTCCTGGTATCTCTCTTCCTGGGGATATGCTGATCGAGGCCTGTACAAAGCTTTCTGTTGCTGATATTCAGGGTTAAATAGTTGTTGCGGTTGTTGTTGTCCCTGTTGATATTGGGGATTGTATTGACCATGATTGTTCAAGTCTTCTCGAATGTCAATAAGAGCTTGCAGACGATTTTGCTTTATAAGAAGATGATGTAAAAGGATCTTCAAATCCCTGGTACTAACTGGTGTAGAAATTGGTCGTATTTCATTCAAGTGCTGCGGCACAGGGAGAGTGGGTGGTCGCTGAGGAATCATGTTCTCCTCTCTTCCATCGTTGAATGTATTGTACATGGGATACCTCATGTTAGGTACGTTTCCATTAAATATTGGAATTGCAATCAGATTATCTTTGTTATCTTGGTTTACTTCAGCAGGGTTCTCAATGTTTTGATGTTGAGCACGAGGGCCCAAGTGAACAATATTCGGTTGAACTTGAGGTTGTATTTGCTGCCTCACAAATTGACCATTTTCGTCGGTCGGAATATTAGGATTATACCTGAATAGAACTCTTTGGTTACCAATTGGGACAGCTGCTCCAGGGTTATCTCTTAAAAAGTCTCTGGTTCTGAATTGAGCGATCGGTACCTGTTGGTGGTGAGGCCTCAGATAAGGTCGCTCAATTACCCTTTGGTCATGTTGTGGTTGAGGGAATTGGTAAACGGGAATGGGATTAGTTGTCACGTAATTTTCATCCTCAATTTTATTGGTCGTGGCTTCCAACGTAGTTTCTTGTTGTTCTTCGTGCACTTGAGGACTGTTTGTAGCCAACTTTTCATTTAGCTTCTGCCTTGGCGAGATTGGTATTAATCTCGGTCGGTTTGTTGTAGTGAAAAGTGGTCTCGGAGTTCCCAAAGAAATTGAACCACCATAAACGTCTGTCGTATCATCTCCTGCAGATTGTTGGAAAGCGTACATTTGTCTGTTTTCATAATTGTTAGAGCTCAATTGTCTTCGAAATGTGTTTGCTCTTACGGGTTTAGCATCTTTTGATATTTCTGGAATTTTTTCGAACACCAATGATGGCCTGACATAAGTCGGCAATGTTGAAGTTGATTGTGTGGAGTTTGAGGTCACAGGTAATTTTTCAATTTCTTTAAATTCTTTTAAATTTGTTTCATCGTTCGGTTCGGTTGAAATTGAAACCTGTCTTTGTGTAAATATCGGGAATGTTTTTAAGTTCGGTTGCCGATTGTTGTTAATGGATTCAGACACATTTGTACTTTGTGCATTTCCTGCAACAACTCGATATGATTCTGTTGTGGTGATTGCAGGGCCGCCGTTCAAGGAGATGACTGGTCTACGTCGTGGGATGGCTTGTATGACGGTCTGCTTGGTTGGGATACTACTGGTCTTGGGATATATTAGGGTGGGTTGAGGGCGACGCGTTGTTGAAGATGTCCTGTTTAATCTGACAAGTGGTGGGGCGATGGAAGACAGCAATGAGGATTGTGACGTGTTGCTTGTGGAATACGAAACTCTTTTGATTTCACCGTTTGGATCGACATAGCCAAAGGTCCCCTTGATGTTTCCGAGTACGTCTCTGCTCTCAATCTTAAATGTCCCATCGTCTGCTTCATATCCAACTGTATAAGAACCATCTTCGTTAAGCCGCCTTATTTGTTTCACTATGTCTACTTTCTTTGGATCGGCGGTTTCGGACGCGAATAAATCTTTGGTTGAATTCGTCATAGGTTCTGCACTATTGGTTATGTTTACTGTCGTTTGCTCCATCTGTGTCTCCTCCGATGCGACTCCCAATAAAGGCAAGCACATCACGAGGAAAATCAACCATGTTGATTTCTGGAACAAGCGAAAAAATCCATTACTACATTGAACCAAAATGTATACTTACCACACCACAGAAACATTATCAGTGTTATTTAAAGAAATTAAAACATTCTATTCTGGTTAAAATTAAAATTAATAAAATTTTAAGGAATGAAAATTGAAAGAAACCATAACAAAATCACACTCATTTATGAAAACGTAATTAATAAAAAAAACGTTGCGTTCAAAACAACAATTATTTTTCACTATTTTGACATCAATTAAAACATTAAAATGTATCACTGATTACAAAAACTAAAATGTTCAATCTTTAAAGATAACGGATCACATCACATAACGTAGTTTCATAATCACTGTTGACATTAGAGCGGAACACGACTAAACAACAACAATGGTAAAAACAAGTGATACCCACCTCACTGTGAACACTCATCTTTAGCAAGGCCTACATGAAAAGAGATCAAAATGAAAACTGAGCCAGAAGTCGCCCCGGGGTCCCTATATAGGCTGGGCCCCCTACTAGACCCTGCGGTAGGCCTTCGACTCCGGGGCCCGAGCGACAATGGTGCATTGGGACACATCTGGTGGGAACTCGGGGCGCGCGCGTGGGATCCGGCTCATAATCTTGCGTAACCAAACCCATTATTTCGGTCTCAGTGTTCTCATGTCGGCTGCAGCCACTTGCTCCTCAATGAGACACATTTGGCGCGGGTCAAAGTTGCCCCCGACACCGTAAAGTACGTAGAATATAGGTAAAATATCCCGTGTTACTAACAACTGAACAACAAACACATTTCAGACAACGTCGGTTCAACTTTCTTAGGTATTACTTTTATCAATGTATCGTTATAATTAGGGGCTTGATCGGGTAATTGGATGCAATCTGAAAGTGTGATAAATGAGCCACATTGTCAGATCCAACACAGGTGAGTATAGTTATTGGGAAATTAAACTGCAAATGCTATGGAGAACGGATGATTGCCAATTTTTTTAGAGTTTGCAAATTTCATTTAGTGTCATAATTTCGGCAGAGAACTTTAATTGATATGCGAAAATAATTACAGAGCCCGCTAAATGTTTATTTTAAATGATTTGATGTAGAACTCCTCAGCGCATGAGAAATTTTCTAAAAACGTTTTCTTTGAATTGGGGTGACTACACTATGTGTAATTAAACATGAAATAATGTTTGTAAAAGAATTATCTTTTCGTCCTATCGACAGTTGGATATCATCAGGGCAATCGTAGTTCTTATTAAAAATATAATTTTCATTCATTGAAAAATGTGGTCGTAGTAAAATTAAACTTATAGATCTTTTCTTACTTCGACAATAGAAAACAAATATACATATTTTAAAAGACTATAATTTAAGGGTTAGTGTAAAGTTAAAGGTACCTAATTGCTTCTTAATTGTGGTTAGTTACCTGTGTTAAAAGATAATCCACGATGATTACGCCGATTGTTTACCAAAGATAAATGCTTGAGAGGAAACCATTGCAACGAGTTCTAATCATTAGTAAATAGTGTTGTGACATTGATTCTCACCTCTTCCGTCACATATCTCATTGTATTCATTAGAAATAAACAGATTAAACTTTCATAAAAATCCCATGACGATATCCTAACAATTTCATAAGTACAGCACTCAAATAACGTAATAAATAATTGAAACAAATCTGTGCTTGCTTGAACTAGGTACCGTTAGTTATATTTTTCCTCGCATATACCGCCCCGCCCAGCTTTCTAAAAAGAGGTAGATAGGAGTTAGTAGGAAAGGCAGATTTTAGGTGATAGTATATTTTTGAAGATTTTTTTTCAACTAAATTGATAAAAAATTAATTCTCATCGAAGATAGTTAAAAGTGGAGCACACTATGTATGGCTTTACATTAGTTTTAAGGTTTCTGTAAACGAGCAACTTCTTACGATAACTTCCGTTTTGTCGCATAAGATTGTCGTGTATTACCGATTTTCGTCAACGTATTGCCCTATCTTGGCGGTCAGTTCGCACGGTTATCGATATTTTGACAATATTGTCTGTTTAAATCTATTTCCTTCTCGCTCAGTTATATATGTTCGTCTCTGTTTGCCACCTACCCGCTACCAAAACTGGCTACCAACATTTCGAACGCGATTAAAATTAATTAACATTTTCACGATTTTGCTCACAAGTTTATGCAAGTTTGGTAGAATTGTTGCAGGAGATCTTGTTTTTGAGTTCTGAATTTGTGAATTTGTCTTAAGCATATCTTGCGGTACATGTCAATATTGACAGGACATGGCAAAATTGACGACCACCACGTTGGCCACAAGACGGGCAAGACAATTTTTCGCCAATAGGCAATGATAGGTAAATAATTTTCCTCGTTTACAGGCACCTTAAGAGGGACGGCTGCGCGGTCTGTTTCATAGAAAACTTAATTTTGGATTTGATGGAAAATACTCACTAAACCTAATGATTTTTATAAAATGAAAAAGTATAGTAAATACGAATTAGAAGTAATTAATAAATTTATTGTTTTACATTATGAAATATAGGCCATTAAGGGAATTGATTTTTCGCGATTTTAGAGGCACCTTTAATAATTATTTGGGGGCTAACAGTGATGTAAAAAAGAGTTTTATCCCGTCTACTTTGAAAATACAATAAAACATAAAATAAAAAAAATAAAAAAAAAAGCATTATGGTGGACTTTAAATTAAGTTAAAAATGACCAATTTACATTGGAACACAAATTTTCTGTACACAATTTAATACTTTTTTTTGTTTAAATGTTTTGTTTTTATATTTTTACTTACGTAATCGTATTTACATAACACATATGAATTTTTTTTAAATACAATAAAGTTATGTATGAAACAGGCAGCGCAGCCGTTCCTCTTAAGAAGGCCTGATTTGTAGAGGCAATTTCTGGTAAAAGAAGGGTATACTTTTACATAGAAATATATCGTTTAAAAAAAATCTGAGTTCTGTACCCAATCTACATATATTGAAACCCTTACAGAATAATTTTTGTACATTTGGTAATTGTAATTTAAGAATATAAATGAAAAAAAAAACTATTTTATAAAGTCTCAAGGTTAAAGAGGTTAATTTATGAACATGCCTAGGTGAAATGATAATAATCACTGGAAATAACAAACAAAAATGCTCAACCGCTCAAGCATTATTTTCGGTGGGAAGAAAAGACAAAACGCAAACAACGTATACATGTTTACATTTGGTAACTAACATAACAATCTATTACGGTTTACATGTTTTTCTTAGCACAAACTACACTTTATCTACATATAAGGCATATTTATATTGATAAGGCAAAATAGTAAATTGGTAAATAATACTTGATACTCAATGTATAAGAATCGTTAACAACGTTAATGTGAAGCGAGTGAGTAATATTGCATAGATGGAACAGTTACAAAAAGTTCAAGGGTTTTTTTCCTTTACAACTGTCTTGTGACTCATCATCCGTGATGTATCATTTCCTACCGTAGATTCTTCGATATTTTTTATTGGCCGAGAGACAAGAATTACAGACCACCTAGTAATTAATCGGTTATTTCACAATCTGATGCATAATTAACCGTTACCTGCATAATTATCAAACTGCCTATAATTTCGAACTTTCTTATTTCTTATGTCATATTATTTCTTGAGACATGTTTTTATTCCAATCACCAATTACCCGTAGTAGTGCACAAGTTGCAAGTACCAACCCACCAGGTAATCACTACGTAAATGCATAATACACTATGTAACTACAATACGAAAATAATAAGAGTTGATTAAGAAGAAAAAAAAATGTATAAAAAAAATTGTTAAATTTAATTTTGGGAAACTTTGAATTAATTAACTGCTAATTTAATCTTACCTCTCATAAAATCATCTCAGATTTGAATGTGCGGCCATGTTCCCATGAAAATGGAGAGGCACCGCAGTAAACACATTATAAACAATGGTGAATTTAATAATTGCAAAAAATTGCTCAATAACCGCGAAGAGCCTCTATAAGGTAAAATTAATTCCCTTTGAGATTAAAATAATCCTCAATTGAAATTAGTCAACAAAACCAGTCTAAAATTAACTTATTTCAGAACAGCATTTGTATCAATGTTACGCGCTTACTGGGAAGGTAGAATGAGCAGTGAAGAGTTTTGTGTCTAATCTAAAGATGTATAAACAGCATTAATTCATTAAACACTGTGTTGCAATTGAATAAAGGTATGAAAATGAATTAAAAAATTGTAGGTGTCAGAAAAAAGAGGTTCTTATATGTAATTACGTATGTATGTAGTAGGTTAATAATCGATTCGTAAAATAATGAGAAATTTTAATAAACGAAGCATGCTCCAATATTCTGATGATATCATGAGGGGGATTGAAGATTCTTGAAAATAAGGAACTCTGGTGAAAAAAAAAATTTTATTAGTGAGAAATATTTTATGTAAATCAGTACTTAATATATAAATATAAATATGTTTTTGAAGCGAAGATTCCCTCATCGGGATACACAGTTCACTAAGAAATAATAACAAGAATAGACAAATAATAAACATAGATAAATAATAACGTAAGAATTGACAAAAATAAACGAATTTCACAATAAGTGATGAAAGTAGGTATGTAATTAATTAAAAATGTAAAAAATAATTGAAAAAATAAAATTATTATTAAATATTAATTATAAATTTGTATTAGAAATTCAATAAAATCACTACAAATAAATAAAGTGACAAGGCATAAAAAAATTTGAAGTTATTTTTATTATAATTTTTAATTAATAATATTCTAAACATAGCTATTAATGTGAAAAGAAAATTACGAGATAGCTATTTAATTTTATTTATAGCTATTTAATTTTATTTATTTTTTAATTATAAATATTTATAAGTTCATGAAGAAAATCTCATTAAAACGCCCTGTTTAGTTGGTACAATTGAAACGATATCACGCGGTTGTTCGCGTCTAAATTCTTTATGTGTGAATTCATTGTAACCGTATAACGCTTGTGTGACGTTACGCGGTCACCGCTTGAAATCCCTCACTTTTGGCGGATTTAAAAAATGTATCTTTGGGAATTAATTTAACAATGAAAACAAATTTTACAAAAATTAAAAATAAAGTGGCATTTAATTAAGAAAGTCGTCATTGACAAAATAAAGTAAAAAAATGGACTGAAGTTTCTCATTCTATTTATTTTAGAAACAAACAGCACGTGTATAAAATGAGTGGTGTAAAAATTACAAGGTTTTTGAACATTATAAGGATCGGTACAACATGACATGTCTCTACTCAATTAATAATCCAGACGAAGATTGATGGAGCAAAGTAAAGAAGTAATAGAGGCAGACGCTACACTTCTTAGCTCTGGAACTTATGTCAGACAATGGCGTGCAGTCAATGAAGACAGAAAAGCTGTGCCAACAAGATGAACCGTAAGATGAAAATAGAAAAAAAAAATTTAAAAGGCGACATTTTTATAATTTTTTTTCCGTGAATTCAGCAAGGAATTTGTACGGCCTTAACAATCAGCGAAAGATAAATAATCAATGCACAATTAACATCTAAACTTTAAAAGCTACACAGTTTAACTTTGGTCATAGAGCTTACGAGTATGTAAGGGAACGAGTGCTGAAATTCTTTTGAACTGAGCTGCAGTTCTCAGGGTAAAGACTAGCCTGATGATCAATGGCGTGCATTGCCCTATTGCCAAAGATAGGCTTTGTGTAGTTTTTTAACTTCGGCTATAAATGTGAAAATACGTTTTTTTTATATGAATACCGCACAAGAGTCCCAACTGCTCCCAACCGTCTAGAGCCAGTGAGACTATGGCATCCCCAATTGGGAAATGTTGTGAGGCTGAAGGTATAGGGGAGGGAAAGGAGAAGGGGAAGAGGAAGGTGGGGAAATGCCTTGCTATTCAGATCTGGTAAAAGCCATTTCAAGCAACGTTTCAATTCTGAATGGTGGTCTTTCACCGGGCGATACTGAGAGTATCTTCCACTCTGGAACGTGTGCAAATACAAAACAGCAGCTTTAAAAGGATACTGCTTAGGCACTGCTGTAATTTCGTAACTTAGAGAGATGTTACAACAGAGATCTCAGCAGCAGGATCATAAAAATTGTATTAGGATTCATAATATTCCAATCAAAACAGCAGCTTTAAAAGGATACCGCTTAGAGGCACCGTTGTAATTTCGTAACTTAGAGAGATGTTACAACAGAGATCTCAGCAGCAGGATCATAAAAATTGTATTAGGATTCATAATATTCCAATCAAAACAGCAGCTTTAAAAGGATACCGCTTAGAGGCACCGTTGTAATTTCGTAACTTAGAGAGATGTTACAACAGAGATCTCAGCAGCAGGATCATAAAAATTGTATTAGGATTCATAATATTCCAATCAAAACAGTAGCTTTAAAAGGATACCGCTTAGAGGCACCGTTGTAATTTCGTAACTTAGAGAGATTTACAACAGAGATCTCAGCAGCAGGATCATAAAAATTGCTAAAATTATGTACGTATAATGTATATCTTTTCAGTAACTAGCCTTTTGTTAGTATTCTCGGCAGTAAATCAGGATAGTGCTGTCTGATGGCGTTCCATGTCCGGCCGTCTAGAGCGAAGCAGTACTTCTCATTGACCAGCGTGGAGGAGATGGTGAGGGAGATGTGCGGTGCCGGGTGGCAGCTGTTGTGCGCGTCCCTGGGCTCGCCCACCACCTCGAATCTCAGCGGGGGGCGAGGGGCCCCCTCCGCGGCCGCCTGGGCTGCGTTAAAGGTGTGCGAGATGAGGATGATCTTCTCATCGGGTGGCACCATGCCGCAGTCACGCGATACGGATATCGCCGTCATTATGTTGTCACCTATGTAAAAAAATACAAGTTAAATCAATAAAGCATTTACTGTGTTGACTAAAGAAGGAGGAGGAAGCCCAACACAGCTTAATATCTTAATACCCTAAAAGTCAAACAACATACTATAAACTTCGTTATTATGTCACCCCTATTTCACGTTTTCCTGCTATTTATGTTTAAAAAGCCACAGTCTCAACTTATTCCATACATTCTTATATAAATATATAATATATTATAATATTCTCCGAATTTACGATTTAAAATAATTTCGGCCCCTGTTTCACGTCAGTTTTACATACAGACCCTACCTGAAATTATCACTAAAACCCAAAACTCAACTACCTGAATCTACATTTTTCTGCAAAGTTAACATTTTATTATAATGCGCCGACTACACGATCGCCCAACCTCCCAACTCGAACGTTTGGGAGATTGTGTAGAGGGATAGTTCGTATGTGTTGGGCCAATGTTGGCTCGAGTTCGGTGAATTTGTCCGAGATCGCCCCGGTGGCGAACTAGTTGGCCCAACTTTCAAAATAGTTGGCAGAACTCATACGAACTGGCCTCCACACATTGGCCGTTCAGTATGAGGTCGGCAGGCGATCCTGACAGACGTGCTGCGCAAAGTATAAAACATGATTGAACTATGTCTATAATAACAAAAAAAGACTCAAATATGCAACTAACCCCAAAATAAATGCCCAAATATGCATTATGCATATTATGCTAATAATTATGCTAATAATAATAATAATAATAGCTCGGCGCCCTCGTGGCAGCCGGCTGCGTTTTGTAGTCGCTCCCGATTTACCTTGGAAGGATCGGGAAGTTATTAATTTTCCCGGTGTAAAAATAGCATAAAATAACCGCAATAATTTTTGGGTTACATTTATAAAAATTACATAATTTTAGTGCTGTCGTTTCGGGCTTAAATCAAGTTTATAATAAAAAGCCAAATATTTTGAGTTGAAATCTGCTTCGTTCTTCCGAATTAACGCATTAGACATCGGTCACATCCTTAGAGTAATAATACATCTGGCGGCGGTCGAACACGTGAACTAGTGAAGTGCGGTGGTTGTAAAAATATTGTATACAACCGGGAAGTGAACCCCAACAAGAACACCAGCTGGGGCGAGAACGAGCCTTTACCTACGTCATTGAGATAGTGGCCAAGTACCTCAACAAGCACGACTTTGACCTGATCTGCTGGGTGCATCAGGTGGTAGAGGACGGGTATGAGTTCTTTGCCAAGAAGCAACTGGTACTGCAGGGAATTCGATAATGCAGGAGCAATGATGTCAGTGGACTACACGATGAAGTGCTCCTCCGGATCCTGAAGCCGGCTGACAAGCGCCTGGCGTACGTGCAGACCAACACCAATCCGACCCCTCACGCCACCAGGGGCGTAACCAAGACAAAGAAGATTTTGAGGGCCCTCTGGATAAATCCCACCGGCCACCATCCTCCCCCACCGCTCCACCCTTTTAAGAGTGTTCTGTGTTATTTACCCTTTTAAGAGTGTTCTGTGTTATTTATCCTAAAAATATGGATAATAATTCTTTGTCTTAGCTTAAATACATTCTTGAATATAATGGAAACAGTCACTCTATCATTTGTATTATCGTCTTGCAATATTAAATACATTCTTGAATATAATGGAAACAATCACTCTATCATTTGTATTAGCATCTTGCAATATTAAATACATTCTTGAATATAATGGAAACAATCACTCTATCATTTGTATTAGCGTCTTGCAATATTAAATACATTCTTGAATATAATGGAAACAATCACTCTATCATTTGTATTAGCGTCTTGCAATACTAAATACATTCTTGACTATAATGGAAACAATCACTCTATCATTTGTATTAGCGTCTTGCAATATATCGTAAGGAATAAATACAGTTAGCTTTTTTTTTCAATTTATCATTAAATTTAGTTTTGAAAATTTAACTTCATCTCTTTATATGGTCTATAAATAATGTGTAATGATGGCCTGTCCAAAAAGAGAAAATAAATGTTAAAAAAAAGGCCTGTCCAAAAAGAGAAAATAAATGTAAAAAAAATAATAATAAATTCGTAGAATAGACGTAATATAAGAATAGGAAGTAATATTTGTACAGCGCCCCTGAGGTGATTTCTCACAAAAGCGGCGCTATAAAAATCATCTGATTATTATTATTATTATTATTAATTGGATAATTAGTATAGCGCCATTTTTCATGAAAAATCACCTCAATTATGAAATGCATGTAATCCGATGTATAATCGGGGCTAGATATTATATTTTTTCGACCTGTAATCTTCAGATTCGGTTCGGAGTTGGGATGTTGGCCGATCGTATAGTGACTATAAATCGGGCAACTACACGATCGGCCAACGGTCCAAATACGAACTCCAAACTAGTGATGCCATTTTAACTAAAATCTATTGATCTACCGATATTTATAGAAAGTCTATCGAAATTTATAATATTATTGACACAATTCATTCCTCATTAGTCACTCATAGCTATTGCGCCTGTTTTAGCTCCGTATTTTATTTTTACGCACAGCTTGAGTCAGATTGCAGGGCAAAAAAACATTAACAACTAGCCCCGATTATACATCGGATTACATGCATTTCGTTATTGAGGTGATTTTTCATTTTTTACTATTAATTCGTCATCCCTTTTACTTACATTTTTAATGATTGTTAAATTGCACTTCATGTTATTGTTTTTCCGTGATGTTTTTTTAACCTTCTATTTACGTCTTTAACTGCCTACCTCACAATCTGACAGATCGCGGGGTGCGCTCGGGTCGCGCTTTTTATTTAAATTTATGCTTGACTATTCAAACAATGTAAAGTTTTTACAAACAAATATCAATTAACAATGAAAAATATTATATTATTTTTAAATATTAATTAGTTTATCGTAATCTGACAGACCGGCAGCCGGTAAATGCAGAGATGTCAATATTTACAAGTAAATATAAACAATATCATATTTGTCCGGGAAATGGCGTATTCTGTTGAATTTTAATTATTGGTACATTGGAATTTGACAGACCGGCAGCCGGTAAATGCAGAGATGTCAATATTTACAAGTAAATATAAGCAATATCATATTTGTCGGGGAAATGGCGTATTCTGTTGAATTTTAATTATTGGTACATTGGAATTTGACAGACCAGCAGCCGGTAAATGCAGAGATGTCAATATTTACAAGTAAATATAAGCAATATCATATTTGTCGGGGAAATGGCGTATTCTGTTGAATTTTAATTATTGGTACATTGGAATTTGACAGACCGGCAGCCGGTAAATGCAGAGATGTCAATATTTACAAGTAAATATAAGCAATATCATATTTGTCGGGGAAATGGCGTATTCTGTTGAATTTTAATTATTGGTACATTGGAATTTGACAGGCGCATATTGGCGAGCGCCGCGAACTCAACTATCGCGGAGATAATCAAATAATGTCATATTTAAACAAATAAATAACCATTTTTATGTTTTTGTAATATGTTTCGATTTCTGCGGGAATAAGGTGTATTTTTTCATAAATCTCTTATCAATTGATGATTTTGTGTAGGGGATATCGACTTTGTCAGTAAAAGTTTTATCCAGATAAAATTAAGAAATTAGTTTTAGGTTGTGATAATTTTGCCACCAAATTCATTTGCTAGTGTTAAAATGAGTTGAATTTTCGAAATGTTGTGTAAAATTGGAAATTATTTCCACTACGGAAAATATTGGAATAGGAATGTATGGAGAAGAAAAGAGACATAGATTTTTCAGATCAAAGTAATGACAATAAATAAGGTTTCATGGTTTTTCGAAGTAAGGAAGTTTTACAGTTTATTCATATTTGGTATTGTAAATTGAGTAGGTACTTAAAAATTCTATTTTTCCATACAATTTTCATTTCCTCAGTTTTACATTTTCCTCAGTTTTACATTTTCCTCAGTTCTACATATTTTTTTATCGTTCCCTTGAAAAACGTAAAAAACGAAGTTTTACTGTGCATACATAATATTATTGACTATGAGAATCTCAAATAATAAACCATCTGATTAGGGTTCTCTTCATTTTTCTAAAAATCAATCAATTAGTAATAATTTTTTAATTATTTGCTTAATGAAAATAAATTCAATAATGCTATTGTCTAGTTCTGCAAGTATTTTAGTTTTTTTATTATTGTGACAGCTGTTTCGGCATTCACCGCAGAGTTATTTTTGAGTCAATCGGTGTTTACCGAAAATATTAATAAATCATTTCAAACACCATAAAAATTTTAATTCGGTGGGGGTAAATAAAACCATATAAGTAAGTCTTCGCAATGTGGCCTAACCACAGTTTAAAAATGGCTTTGAATGCCGAAACAGCTGTCACAATAATAAAAACTAAAATACTTGGAGAAATATATATATATTTTTTTTAAATAATTTATTCGGGTTATTTTTTTTTATAAAATTGTATTTTACATACATCTTACGAAACTGAATATATTCAGTTTGAATGTAAGAAATATCTAATTTTTTTTTTTAAATATTAACAAAAACATTTTTTATTTTATAGTACAGTTCTGAAGGACACACGGTACTTAATAATTTATCCCAGTTTACAAGTTTTAGTTTAGAATGCACCAATTTATTATCAATAATTTCAATTTTTTCAGTGACGTATTTTGAATTGACCTCCTTCCCTGTTGCTACTCCTGTTACATAATGGTCAGATATTTGATTAGTAGCAATACATGAAGATAGTGTTACAGTGGTCACATATTGCAATACATGATTTAACATTTTTTCAGTGATGTATTTTGAATTGACCTCCTTCCCTGTTGCTACTCGTGTTACATAATGGTCAGATATTTGATTAGTAGCAATACATGAAGATAGTGTTACAGTGGTCACATATTGCAATACATGATTTAAAATTTTTTCAGTGATGTATTTTGAATTGACCTCCTTCCCTGTTGCTACTCCTGTTACATAATGGTCAGATCTTTGATTAGTAGCAATAACATGAAGATAGTGTTAGTGTTACAGTGGTCACATATTGCAATACATGATTTAACATTTTTTCAGTGATGTATTTTGAATTGACCTCCTTCCCTGTTGCTACTCCTGTTACATAATGGTCAGATATTTGATTAGTAGCAATACATGAAGATAGTGTTACAGTGGTCACATATTGCAATACATGATTTAACATTTTTTCCTTTCAAAATTTCATCCCGGATTACATCTAATATTACACTTTCTAATTCATTTTCACCGAGTAGATTTTGATATTCTGCAATTAAACTATTTTTGTATCCAATATGTCCAAATTTATGTCACCACAGTACAAATAAATTGAAGTAGTCGATGTCAATTGTAACACTTGTTTTAATTCTCTCGAATACATCTTCTTGTCGCTGCTGGGCGGCCGATAAACTGCTACTATCTTTATCGTATCCTGATATGACATGATCATTTCTCCGCATATTGTCGCGCAGCTCTTGAAGCAAATGTTTGTTTCCTCATTTTAATATTTTTATCCCGTATCCATGTATCCAAATTTTTACACTTCATAGATTGGTGAGTTTTGAATAATGTTGAATCTTCCATGGTTGATTTTATAACTGGTAAAATGAGGGTTTAGAGTTAAAAATATTTTTTTTTTTTAAATGTGTTTCTTTATATTGTTCTCATTTTTAATGTTGATTATTTTTCCTTCGCCTTCACTTCTTATTAAGATTTTGCCATTTTGTATCTATATGTATTTAAATTTTGTTTTCAATTTTTGTTTCGTTTCATATAGGAGTTCTTTTTTTTCTTTGGTGAGATTTTCGTTTATATATATGCATCCATTATTTTTGTATATATCATTGTTTGTCAGTAGAGTTTTCCTTTTTTGTATTCATTCGTCTCGAAATGTTTGGCGCGTGAACTTAACAATCATGTTAGCTGGTTTAGAGTCCGTTCTTTTGGGAAGTCGCCACACTTTTTCAATATTTTCACTATTTGTGCTTAGTTTTTCTGCAATTAACTTGATAGTATTATCAATATTTTCGCCTTGTTTCATTGCAAGACCAAACAATTCTACATTACAATTTTTTTCCGCTTGTTCAATCTCTTGAATCTGATATTCTTGCGCTTGGTTACATTTTTCAAGGTAGGTATTTTTATTTATCACCTCAATAAGTTTGTTTTCATTTTCTTTCAATTTCATTCCTAGGTCTAAATGTAACGATACTAGTTCATCGTATTTACTCGACAAGAATTCAGTTGACTGCGTGAGAGTTTCCATATCTTTTTTCATAACGTACATGATGCTTATTTTGTTGTTGATTTCATTTAATATCTGTTTCATTTCTGAGTTTTGTCCTTATGTCCCGGCGCCGCCGTCTCCGCTGCTTACGCTGGAGTATTTCTACTGGCGCTCAGTCCTTTGTCCGCGTCGCAATTATTGCAAATCCATTCCTTACTTACTGGAATGGCGGTGTTTTGATTTACGCACAATTCATGGTAACTTCCCCCACAATCACTGCATTTGTAAATTTCATTGTCCTTGGCCACATATTTTTTAGACTTTTTGCACTGTACCATTTTGTAGATAATTAGATCGTTTGATGTTAATTTATTACACTTCCATTGATTTTAATAATCGCACTGTGAGTAATCTGTCCGTGTTCGCTGAGAGACCGAAACACATTAACTAAATAATAGCATTATGTAATAACATTATTAAATTAAATGGAGTGCTAGGAATTAAACACAATAACAATTAGTGTTTAGATCTGAATCGTGTACAGTCAGTCAGTTTTGGGAAAATAATGTTGACATGATTTAGCAATAATGAACAGTATCTTGTAAATGTAGAAAAATTTAAGAAATCATTTTCTAGGTATAATATATCATGGGGACGTTAAATACTAGCTGGCAATTAAGGTACTAACTGCAAAATGGTGGCTAGTCACCGCCTAGCCAAGAAAACCATAAATAGATTGTACTTATTCTACAAATATTACATAATAATGTCCGCATAGATCTAATATACTTACTGACTGCTATAAAATAGATTGTACTTATTCTTCAAATATTACATATTAATGTCCCCGTACATCTAATATACTTATTGACTGCTATAAAATGGGAAGCATTGAGAAAAGAAAACACTTAGTACACAGTCATATGGCTCATGGTTTGAGTGTGTATAAAAATCTGAGAACTTGTATTTTAAGATTGTCCGGAGTCAGTGGGACTATGGAATCCCCAATCGGGGTATGTTTTGAGGCTGGAGGGATTGGGGTAATGGAAGGAGATGAGGAGGAAGAGGAAGACATACCTGGCTATTCAGTTTTGGTCACCAAACACGACTAAAGCCATTTCAAGAAAGGTTTGGATTCTGAATGGTGCTATTTCACAGGAAGTATGTATCTACAACTCATGAATTACCTGTGATCATCACCATTCGCATGTTTGCATTGTGCAAGTCTCTGATGATTGGAGCAGATTGAGGTTTCAGGCTGTTCTGCATGATGAGCAGCCCCAGGAAGGTCATGTCGCACTCCAGCTGCTCCCTCTTCACTCTCTGGGCATCCAGCCACTTCATCTTCCTGTCCAGTTTCTTGTAGGCCAGTCCGATCACTCGGAAACCGTTTGAAGCGTATTCATTAAGTACACGGCTAAAGTTCTCCGGTAATGAAGATGGACTGCACATTCCGGAAATCTAGAACAAAGATAAATTATTTTGAGATTAAAAAAAATTATCATAAAAAGACCTACATTCTACAACTAAACTTCCAAACATTACATACAAAAAAATAACAACAGTGACAAACGCATAATGTTGTTATTTTTCCATAATATTAAATTTCCTATTATGTATCATTTGAAGTGCATTTGTGTAAGGTTCATCAACATCTAGAATGGCTGTCCTCATATACTTCTGCACTGCAGCGGCAATCAAAACTGCAACCATAAAAGTGACAAATGCATAGTAGACATGTGCGAAATTGAATTAATGAATTAAATAAATAAATTCAATCTCGTGACACACCCCATCTGATTCTCAATTTAACACATAATTAATTCTCCATTCCTTAGCTTAGGCCTTGCAACCCTATGATTATTTAACACCTAGAACCATAATTACGGGGTGGATACTATGGGCGTCATAGGAAAGTCACCGGAGATATTGTGCAGTATGCAGGACTCCATCTAACATATAAAATCCCACACCGCAATCCATAAAACCCCGTACGTCATCATACGCACTAGTCCATTAACAGCAAACCCCTTTAGTCAGCCAGTCAGCAATTCCGAGCAGCGCGTATTCACTTTCGCAATCCGTATTCCCTAATTCAAGGAATTAAAAAATATATTCCGTATTCAGTTGTGACATCGTATTCAGTTGTGACGTCATATTCAGTAGTAACGTCGTATTCAGTTGTGACATTGTTTTCAGTTGTGACGTCATATCCAGCTGTGACATCGTATTCACTACGTCTCTAGTCCATTAACATCGAGTCTGTCCATACTACGTCTGCAGGATGCAAATTAGTCAAGTCACTAAGAGACACTAGTCAGAAGTTCCTAATTCATTCCTCAATGCCTGCGGTGATTCCATTTGTGTTAGTCCCAGCGCTGCCAAGTAATTTTCACTAGCCGGGTGGGAATTTCCGAAGTAATCAATACCCGGTAGGGTGCATCTTTATTTGTCATATTGTCTTTAAAAACGAAAACATTATCTTCCACATTAAGGTGCATAAGATTTTTTCATATTATTTATTACCTAGTTGTAAGATTGTTATTTTCGTGTTTATTTTATTTTTAAATATGTTATTTCCACTACAAGTGCAATTTGCAATGCGAAAAAATCTCCTGTTTTCATTTATTTATTATAATTTTAGTATTATTTTATGAATTAAAAAAATGAATTAAAAGAATTAATTAATTTAAGAAATTCACAAGAATAGGTGAATCAGACTGAATCGATTCACTACTACGAATGAATGTCTAATGCATAGACCACTATGCCATGGATATTATCTATTCATTTGTTTCTTATGATAGTTACAAAGCTATTTTGGCAGGTTATCAACAGCACAACACAAGGTTTAAAAGTAAGGTAACAATATGTGGGGTCCAAATTTGGCCTTATTCAGTTTCATTTGACTTCAGTTAAGAATGAAAGCTTCTTACATGTGAACATTATAAATATGTAGGATTTACTGTAACGGGTTATATTAACTAGAAAGATTAATATTTACCTTTTCCGGCGCCCCCTTCACAAAGTACAGCATCTGCGGCATGCCCAGCACGCGCGTGATGACGCCCATGGACTGCTGCGTGGAGGAAAAGTGGAACCTCCGCAGTAGACCAATCTCGTAGGGGATCTCCAGTGTCAGGGGGTCCAAGTCCACCTTCAGCAGCGAGGCCTCACTGGTGCTCTGGGGCTTCACCACCGTGGGAGAGAGGCTGTCATAGCGGGTATTCTCTGGGCCAGGCTCTTCCAAAACCTGAAATTTTTTAATTTTGATTGTTATTTTTACAATTACAATAAAACTCTGAAGAATCAACAAAGTTGAACCAGAATACCAATTTTGTTATGTCAGAATACCAGTAATTATCAGGAGTATGCAGTTCCGAGGCAAGGACAAGAGGTTTAATGTGCTTATTGTATTAAAGCTTATTTTACTCATCTCGTTCTTCCTTCCGTACGCAGATAGACGCACAGCGTCCTTGGATTGATTTTTCATAAAAATGGTGCTATACAAATTATCCAATAAGGAACTCCAGTGAAAATATAATGGCTTTAAAAATATATATTCGTATAGAACAGCAAATGCCGATTCTGAATATATAACTTTTATTTTAAATAATTATATGCAGATTTTATAAATCGTTATATAAAAGTGAATTAAAAACTGTACCATCAAAACACAATGTTCTGTTGGTACCACTGCTTCTGACGTCATACATGCAGTTTTCGAGCCCAACTATAACTAGATAAGGTTTTTTCCGATATCGATAATCGATAATCGAATGTACACAGTCCGCGAAAATTCAAAATTCACCTTTTCTTTTGAACACACCTCGTATATACCCCTTCCACAATACAACAATGTCATTGGCAGCAGTTTCTTTGGTGATTATTTCTTCAGTTATTCCGGAAGCGGAGGATTTCTAATGATACCTCAAACCTATTATTTCTTATAATGCATAATATATTTATTTTTATTTCAAGCCATTAAAGGTACCTCAATGTTTCAAACCTATAAAAATAAGAATATTTCTCTCACTACTGTCTACTACTGTCACGGACTATTTGTCAAGTCCGCAGATGCGCATGCGCAGAAAACTGACGGAGGCTTATTAACGCAAGCGATTCTGATTTGCCTTTCATACATAATTCAAAGCATTAAAGGTTAAAATCGCATCCAAAAAATTCTAGCCATGTGCTAAGAAAGCTCGAGGGCAGAATAGTTTTGTATCACACCTGTTCTTTTGTGATATTACCTAATATTGATATATTAGTCTATTGGTATTATGTTATTCATTGTGGGTGTTGTTAAGGGTTTATTCATATCATTTTTGCATTGATTGATTAATTCTTCTGCCATTTACTTTCGCATTATGAATTCTCCTGACAATCCTATTTTTTTATGCGAATACCGCACAAGAGTCCCAACTGTCCGAAGCCAGTGGGACTATGACATCCCTTATTGGGGTATGTTGTAAGGGTAAAAGGTATGGGGATGGGAAGGCGATGGGGAAGAGGAATATATATATATAATTATATATAATTTTATAATTATATATATATATATAATAATTTATATTATACTATATATATATATATAATTTTTAACAAATTAATTGTCAAACGATGCAGATTAATTAAATCAAATTTACATGCGTACGCGCTGGGATTTGAAGCCACAAGCCAAAAAAGCGAAATTTTCGACCTTTCTTCAGTTTTTGTCGATTTTGAATCCCGTATGACAAATTTTTCGGGATAAATCATTTAATACTTTTTGAAGTAGACAAAATTTGCGTACAATTTGAAATCAAAATGATCTCTGTAGACCCAATAGTGTCTGGGACATAGCGGTTTAAAATTTCGTAATATTTTGTCATTTCTAACTATTTTCATAGTTTTTTCATTGTTGATCCCGAAGGAATAATTTTTATTGAAATATCGGCGATACCAAAGATTTATTAATATTAGATAACGATAAATATTGAATACATCGAGCACGGTCAGTAACGCCAGTACTTATTATCAATATGATAGACTGTCTATAGTTAGTGATAAAATAGATAACATAAATAGGTACAAATATGCTATATGTTAAATATCCTACGTAACATTGTACATTACGTAAATTATATTATGATTTTAACTTCTAAAACAAAATTTGTCCCTACACACTCCATTTTTCTATTAAGTAAACAACGAACTCTGTAATATAATCATGTAAACCATTTTATTTTGATTATTATTATTTTAAGCATCTTCTTGTGACACTTTAGGAAACATTACTGTGTAAATGTATAACCATCTGAACGCAATATGTACACTCCACTTCTCTACACAAGCATTGCTAAAAAAGAGAAGTATAATATTGCAATGAATTAAATTGTACAAAATTTCAATAATAAAAAAAAGAGCATTGGGAAAAAAAAAACATTTGTACAGCGTCCTTTATGTGATTTTCGCTAAAATGGCACTATAAAAATCATCAAAATATTATTATTATTATTATCACGTACCAAATCATTATTCAATAGATATGAATATCAAAATATCGTTTGATATCTCGGAACGGTCAGAACGCTAATATCTGTGGACCCGGTATCGATATATCAGATATGCGGCGGTATCATAATACCCATTTCTGTTACCAACATGTTAGGTTATGGCCTAGTCTTCCAGTTCAGGTCTTAAAAAGGTTGGATTAAATGTGAGCTGTGGACTTTCTTTGAACACTGATAAATTTTTAATCAGTTGCGGATATGAATGTATTTTTGCACTTTGGTACAATGCACCTACAATAGTAATGAGACACTGATATTCTACAATGTTTCCTTCATTTAAAAGCAGTTAAATTTGAGTATAAAATTCTCGAAGTTTTGTATGGAATCCATACAATATCTATTACCGCCTATTGAACCGCCAATCCGACTGCTAGTGTGACGTCACACCCAACAAGCCATAGATTTCGTGCGTTTTGGTGGGCTTTAAAAAATTGAAAATTTAACAATTATTTTAACCATGAAAACGAACTTTAAAACAAAAATTAAAAAAACCGAAAATTAAGTTAGGATGTCAACATTAATAAAAAAAATAAATAAAAAAAACGGATTGAAGTTCCTTATTATGTACATACTTAGATTCAAAACATTCTTCAAGTAATAATAATAAATATGACCATTGAAAAACATTCACGCTCTTCACTAATTTATACACCCTTCATCATATCAGCAGTTGAATAGATAATAAAAATCAAACCCGTTCCATTATTCACATATGTATGTATTATGGCACCGTCTTTGTTGTGGTTTAAATTGACTTAAAAATATTTACACAAACTACATATTCATATTATTGATTTGATAAGATATGATATTATAGCCTTCTTGTACCTACATTCTGTGCTGTTAAATACATCAGCCATCTCTGCGCATGTATTACCAACTCCATTCAATTTAGTTAAGTACAAGGGAGCATCTTAATGACTCAGTCTTGCTATTGTTACATTTAAACAGAATTCACCCATCCAGTTGCTTCGAACATCTTCAGGTCCAGGGGGTCTCCCGTCAACTGGTTGTCAATGCTGGTCAGCGAGTGGCAGGAAGCCAGGGCCTGGGTGATGGGCAGTTTGACTGGCAACGTGGACACATTGTGCACGGGCTCTCCAAACACTCCATCATTGTGGGGCAGAACTGCGTACAGGTCCAGACCGTCTTCAGTCAAGGTGCCAGTCTGGAATGTAAGCAAGTCATTGCCATTAAAACTATGTATCATACAATTTATGATTCACACTATTTTTGTACTGTGGTGTCAATTCAGAAAACTCCTAAATCGATCACACGAATCCACCATTACGGAGGCTGCTGTATTAAAAAAGTAGACATCTTTTTATAAATCAATATGCAAACTGAATCTTGAAACGATCCGATTCTAGATGTCTTATTTCCCAAAACTCTTTTAGAAACAGTCTTAGTTATTTAAAATTTACATAACGTACAACATACTTTATCAAAGCAAATAAGCTTCAGCTTGCCACAGACGTTGATTCGTAGCGGGCTGATGCAGAAGATGTCGTGCTTCCGAAGGCGACGCTGGCTATAAACAGTTCCAGCTGTCATGGCAGCCGGCAATGCTGGAGGAACCACTATGGTGATTATGTCAAGGGTTCGGAGGATTATTGTCTTTGCACTGCTCTGTGAATAACAAAATTATATTTAGCATTACAATAATAACATGGCACACTGAACATTAGATCAATTAAAAACATATCAGTGTCTTGCATCAGAAACCAGTAGACATTGTTACTGATTCTATCTATTGTATGATAGGTTGGGTAGTACTTGTATTGTACTCTAAAAGTTTAGGTCGGTATACATAATTATATTTAGCATTACAATAATAACATGGCACAAATTAAAAACATATCAGTGTCTTGCATCAGAAACCAGTAGACATTGTTACTGATTCTATCTATTGTATGATAGGTTGGGTAGTACTTGTATTGTACTCTAAAAGTTTAGGTCGGTATACATAATTTGATGCCAAGTATTTAATAAAATACGGAACAGACTAGTGCGAGATGCTTTTAAAAAGATTGATGTCACACCACGCAGGCTTGATGTCTATGGTGTGTTAAGAAAAAAATATCATCATTTATTAATATATGAAATCTTAATACTGAATTTTTTTTCATACAAAATGGTTTTTTATCCCATAACTTTATTTTGGTTCGCGCACGAAAAAATGTCCATTTAATTCGAAAAAATTCGATTTGTGCTAAAATGTCTCATAGAATGTCCTAAATCTGAAACAGACAGGCCGGCCGTGGAGATAAAACGAGGTAAAAATTGTCCTAATTCGCAATTCTGAAACAGATATGCTGGCTGCGCCAGTATTCGGGCTCGATTTTTCGATTAACTAGTGAATACGTGAGATTTTTATGAATTTACTTTGAATATCTGAACTTGCAGGACCGGCCGCATCATTATTCGGCTGCGAAAATTGGATTTATACTGGAATAAGTAGTATTATTAAGAATTTGGAGTTGAGGGGGGAGTCGCGAGACTTTTCAGCATTTTTTATTTTTTATTCATAAAATTTTGAATTATGTGGGAATTCATTAATTCGAAATTTGGTTTTCGATGACCCGTGGATTTCGAATTAACGGAGTTCTACTGTAATAGGCAATAATTAAAAAAATATTTTGATATACTTACTCCTCTTTCTACGTAGAGCCATATGCAATATGCCATACCAATTGCTGATATGGAAAATAGGAAGATAACAAACTTCACGGCATCTTTGTAAAACTGGAAGCCCATCGGCTTGGGAAATAAAATACTTTTGACTAGTTCTCCCTTGGATGTACAAAAACCAGTACGAACAACCTTGGCCAACACCTGAAAAATAAATTATCAGCCTCTGTGACTTTCATTTTGATATATTAAAACCAGCATCATGTTGCCAGAGATGGAGGTCATTCAACCAAAAAACATGTTACCTTACTGTTCCCATAAAATCTAGTCTGAATGACGTTTGTTCCAGCAAACAGTGTGTGCCTTTTGTGTGTGGCGGTAGAGTAACATTCAGAACTTATGTTGGGCGGCGACTTCACAACGGGTACACTCTCTCCTTTAAAAATAAAACAATTATTTGAGCTGTTGCATTAATACACTAAAATATAGTCTGAATGACGTTTGTTCCAGCAAACAGTGTGTGCCTTTTGTGTGTGGCGGTAGAGTAACATTCAGAACTTATGTTGGGCGGCGACTTCACAACGGGTACACTCTCTCCTTTAAAAATAAAACAATTATTTGAGCTGTTGCATTAATACACTAAAATATAGTCTGAATGACGTTTGTTCCAGCAAACAGTGTGTGCCTTTTGTGTGTGGCGGTAGAGTAACATTCAGAACTTATGTTGGGCGGCGACTTCACAATGGGTACACTCTCTCCTTCAAAAATAAAACAATTATTTGAGCTGTTGCATTAATACACTAAAATATAGTAAAGATACCTGATACCTGAACACTAAACATGGTACGTATTTATATGAAAAATAGAAGAACAAATATGGACTTATTGAATGACCAAAGAGCAAAATTGTAAAACACAAAACAAACACAAAAGTAAAACTGCTACCATCGCCACAGCATGGGCGGTTTCAGATGATAATTCGGATGAAGATTGATTAAGAGGACATAGAGAAGAATGGCGCAACTCATGATTTTAAAACTATCGTGACTATGATGATAGTTAAAATAACGTTGATACAAGGAAATCGAATGGAAAATTCTATGGTGAATGTTGTTTTAATGACCATTGCTAAATTTGATAAAATGTACGAACCTGTGAGCATGCTCTCGTTGACGATGCAAGTTCCCGTGAGCAGGATGGCATCGCAGGGCATATTGTAGCCCGAGGGTGGCAGCACCAACACGTCTCCGGGCACCAGGCTGTGTGCTGCCACCAGACACTCCTGCTGGCTGGGCCGCTGCACCGTCACCCAGTGGCAGTTGGAGCGCTCCACCAGCTCGTGAAGGGCGATGCTCAGCTGTCAACATTCAAAAATAGAATTCATTTTTAAAAAAGTATGTTTTATGAGAGACTGATCAAGTGTCACAAATGTCCGGAATATCGATGTCCACAGATCTCCATGCAGCGCAAGACTGTAAGAAGTAGAGGAGCATGGTTCATCAGGGCAGTTGGAAATGGGGTCACCATCCTCGCCAATGAGGGAATGACGAAAGATGAAGATTACGGAAAAAAATAGAAGAACAGACTATAGGGCCAATAGTAGTTATTAAATAATGGATCTGTTAGAAAACAACTTGAGAAAAAAAATTGCAACGCCCTGGACTTGAACGCCGGGATCTTCTGTTAACCGTGTAACAGCTCTAAACAACCAGTTTTGTCCGCAAGAGGCTTTCACCTTTATTCATTGTAAATTAATGTGGTTTTAACACTAAATGGTAGTTAGGTGGTGTTGGGGAATTTTATTTTCGTTTCATTGCAGACTGTTAATTTTTTAAATAAGTTTTTTCAATTAATAAGGGTTGATAAAACCTGTAACAGAATTAAATATGAATTATTTAAACAAAAAGTGTATTGGCAGATCTGAAGATAGCTGCAATAACTCAGTAGTTTAGAGCTGTCACCTCGTTGGCGGAAGTGCCCGTTCACGGCAATAATCTTCTTTCTGAAGTGATTTGATAACAAAAATTATGTCTATACAAATATTGATTTCCGATGACAATAATTTAAAAAATCATAATCACAATCACAATTCAATCAAAATAATGAAGACTTTTAGCACCGTACATTAATTTTCAGATTAAAATAGGTTTGAGATTCGAGAAATAAATTAACTCTAATCATAATTAATACATACGTAATTATAAAATAAATCCAGATTTTTTTGCTGCTATAATTGCTTAACACAATTATGTTTGTTTACCTTCTTTGTTTGGTACAGAGATGTCATAACAGACACGGAGGACAGTATGAAGACGCATGCTGCATAGTGGTAATATTCATCCAACGACCAAAGTGTAATTGAAAAGACTTGGAATAAGTAAAATGGATTAAACACTTCAGTCACGAAAAGCGACCAATAACTTTTGACTTCCACCTCTATTCCATTATTGCCGTACAACTTAGATCTGAAAAAAAGAAATATTCTTTAAACTTTGAGTTCTAAATTCAAATACAATTTAGATCAGAATCTTGAGAGTAAAAAGGAAAAGAGTTACTGTGATTTGAATTTGTGATAAAATTAGATTAAAAACTGATAAAGAATTTTGATGTATTTATTTGCTCATCAAATGGGGCAAGCATACATAAACATGTAACACATGTAATATATTATTTTTTGAATACTCACAATTCATTTTGCTGTTTTTTATTTAGTCCAACACTACTGTCCATGAGAGTAGCGACAGTGGCTTTTTCATTGAGATTCTGGACATTGAGGAAGGAGCCGGTGTCACGGAGCCAAACATATCTTGTCAGTTGATATAAGAAGAACCTGATCTTCTTTTCAGGAAACTGTGGCAAACAAGCCTTCACTTCCTGGACTAACTCAGTTTTACTAGCGCCTTCGGAATTTGTTACTAAATTTCAAAGAGAGGTTAAAAAAAAGTTTATATCTATGCACATTTCAAAACAAATAAGATTTCAAATACAAATAAAATATAATTGTGAGACAATTACCTATTTGGAGGAAAGAAGGGGTGGCGAGGAAAGGGGGATTCGATGGTGGGTGGTATTTGGATGTGTGAAGGTAAAGGAAACTAAAAAATATAAATAAATAAATTAATTATGGCAAGCCACAAAGTGAATGCTTTTTACGAATATGTAAATAAAAAAAGAGTCATTTAACTACATTTGTACCAAAATTCATTTTTGTTTCTGATTTCAAATGAAAGATAATAAAAAAGACAATTTCAAACTCGACAAAAAGCAATGCACCGTTAAGTTTGAACTATAAGTATTGTTATACCAATTGATACTTACAAAAAACAACATCTGCCATTCGCAAACTCGATTTAGAAAATTTGAGCATTCCATATTTGGGATACCAGCTGATAAATATGTATGGGATTCCGCAACAGAGAATAGATATAGTATGGAAGAGGAGTCTTCTGAACCAATTGTGCTTGTAGCCATACACCTTAAGCACCAGTTCATCAGTTCCTTGGTGAGCATTGTCTAAGATTTGCCAGTGGGTTTCGCCAATAACTTCATATTCACCTGAAAAAGAATGAAGACATTGTCAGAGTGAATGTAGAATGTGTTTTTGGCTATTGCAGTGCTACGAGGATATTATTGCCGAAGGCCGAATTTACAGATTCCTCTTGACAGGCTCAAAAAGTGTAACATCATTTCGTACAGATACATTATCTAAGAATATTAGCGTTTACACGAAAATTACAAATATAGAACGTGAAACACAAGACAATTTTATATTGTTGTATTTCTCTGTTCATGGCGGGTTGCGTATTGTACAACCACATTGTTATTAAACATATTGTGATTATTAGAACAATATTACCCATAAGTTATGTTATGACAACTAGCAATCAAAGAGTGCAACTGTAAATTTCTGCATACTAATATGCATTAGATTATTAAATAGCTAATATTAATTTATACTTGGGAAAGTATTTACAATATTTTATCAATTTAACCCTAGAGCATCTTCCAGCTAATGATGAAAACAACTTGTGAAGTTAATTAGTAAGAATCTAAAATCTTGACAGAGTATATCAATATTGTTATCTCAAGTAGAGCAAACATGTTTATGAGAGCAGTTCTAAAAATACAAGAATTTTTTTTCTCATTCCTCTGTAATCTGAAGTAATCCCTTATAACTAATTTCTCAAAGAATAATCATGGCCAGCTGTAATATTTATTCTACAGGCAAAGTTCATACACAACAGTCACATGCTAGCAAAAAAATTACATTTATAATGTAACATAATTTTTCAAGAGATAAAATAAATAAAATAAAGTAATTTTATTTATCAAGGTCTAAGAATCTTTCTCTAACAAAATTAAAGCAATTTCAGAATACAGAGTATACTGATAAATAATGAAAAGAATAGACATATTGATATTTATGTATTAAATAGTGGTTTAAACAAACTATTTCCTAGTTATTTTATTTAAAATGACACCACAAAGTGATTTTACATTTATTGAAGAAGTGAATAATATTTTGTTTATTAAAAAATATTAATATGATAACCTCTCTTCAATAAATAAACTAACTATTAATAATTATTATTTTTATAAACAATAATTATTAATCTAAAACACTCATCCAAATTGAAAAAACCTTCCGAGCAAAGATAAATGTCGCCGGCAGGACTCGAACCCGCACCCTTCTAATGTCCGGTTAGATGCTCTACCGTTGAGCTAATAATAATAAAAAAATAATAATAATTAATAATAGTGAAAATATAATAAAAACAGTAATTATTAAAATGGAACACTAGTATATATTGATTAACTTGGCGGGTTTGCGATAAGCCGACGTAGCTCAACGGTAGAGCATCTAACCGGACATTAGAAGAGTGCGGGTTCGAGTCCTGCCGGCGACATTTATCTTTGCTCGGAAGGTTTTTTCAATTTGGATGAGTGTTTTAGATTAATAATTATTGTTTATAAAAATAATAATTGTTACCCTTTGCGCTATGCACAAAAATCTTGTCTTAAGTTTTTAAGAACTTTAGTTTATCAATTAATAACTATTAATATTTCAAGTGATGAATTTAATAATCAGAAACCTTGACATATTATATTGAAGTAGTACACTCTAATTATGAACCTCTTCAAATCCTCATTGATGCCAAAAAACATACTTATGTGGGATGTAAAGACAAAAAAATGTGAGATTTTGGATTGTAAGTAATAAAAATCAAAACGATCTGCGCGATATGGTCTTCTTGTTATAGTAAACAGACCAAACGAATTACAGACAAACTGCTAATGAAAGTGAATGCTTAGGTATGAGCATTTTTTTCTTATAATTCACTTTAATCAATGTTTGAGGAATTGAGATTGGGGGAGCCAATAGTCAGTTGGCAAAATGATACATTGTTTCTGTCTTGCTTGTGGAAGAACTGATATTATCACATAAGATTAATGAAAACATAATGTTAGAAAAATGTATGTATGTCAGTTAAAGAAAACCTTCCATTCTACAAAATTTGTATTAGAAGATACCATATAAAATGTGAGGAAAAATATAAAATAGCAATATTTTATAAGAATAATTCATGAAGAATGGAGCCAGTTCTAAAAGCTCAATGAGCACACAGGCTGAAGGTCTCTATTAAGGCCGAAAACAATAAATACAGTCAAAGAAAATCTGTATATTGCTAACCGAGTCATTTATTCCGAGAACACTCATCATATTGTTTTATGTATCACATAAAGGTTAAGTATTGAGTCACACAAGTATAAAACATAAAGTAAAATAGAAATATTAATGATTATTATTATGGGCACCGAATTTCATATAAGCAGTTATTATTATAAAACCGAAAATCTATTATTAAAATCGACAGATGAAAGAGGCACAATGTCAGATTTATTACCAATTTTACTCACCACTATTTTCTAGAGAAGCATTGTACATTTTAAAATAAATTAAATGTCATCCAATTTTTTCGTAAAAATTATCCTTTAAGTGGGTTTATTTATCCACTTAAAGTATTCACTAAGACATATTGCCTTAATTGTAATACTTAATTAATATCATAGACGTCACATTTAATACCCAGCAATGACAGCAGCCAGAAATCGGATTGAAATTCATAGATAAGAAAATATGCAATCACAGAAAAAAATGTGTGCAAAATTTTCCAGAGCTAGTGCCGTTGGTGCTAGTGGTGATAACAAATCAATCGCTAGTAAGCTACCCTTTAAAAACCGGGGAAGGTTGTTAATTTTTTTTTTTTCATAATGCAATATTAATTATAATCCATTATACACAAATTATTTTTTCATATATCGAGAAACTTTCATACAGTATAATTCATGCATACAGAAATCACGTATACGACTCCAATTTCTCCATGTTTTTCGTGAAGTACCAAGCTTACATATTGCTATATTATTGCTGATAACTAACTAACTAACCGTCACGCCGTTTCCCAGCAGGAGTAGGAAGAAAGGATAAACTGTCACACAACTCTGCCTCGGCGCGCACTCCTTGCTTCATTCACATTCAAATAAATCGTCGCTGACTCTTCTATCATTATCGTCGACGTCATATATCCTCCTTATACTCCTTTTTTCGTTCATCCGCTTCTACGTGTCCAAACCATATAAGCGTCCCTTTCTTAATCTTAACCATTACACTGACCTGCCTTACATTCTGTCCGGATTACCTCATTTAAATTCCACTGTGTAAAGTAATAAAATTGGGTAGTTTTTAAAAGAATAAATTAATGAAAATAGTTTCACTAATATTGAATATATATATTTAGCATTTAATCTCTCGCGCAGCCATATATCATGATTCATTAATCATTGTCTGCAGTTTTTAAGTCACATCAGGGGATATTCGGTTATCTGGTTATATTAATATTCGAGTATTTGGTTATTTGGTTATTCCATTATTCTGTTTGTCGGTGAGTCGGTTATTCGATCTTCTTGGTATGGTGGAGGAAACGGTTGTTTAGAAAAATATTATTTTAGTGACATAATCGTGGGTACTTATGTAGTTGAATTTAAAAAAAATGTCTTGTTCAATGGAATCCGCATTAATATGAATGATTCTGCGATCAGCAACGGAAATAAAATAAGGTAGGTGAGAAATTGTTCAAGTCATTTATTTTGACCGATAATAGGGCCGTCCTGCCGTGCAGTCCACAAAGGCTGAAAAGCAATGCCTATCCCAAGAAAACACAACGAACCGTAAAAATAAATTAAAACGTAATAATTATTTTTATAAACAATAATTATTAGCCTGAAACACTCATCCAAATTAAAAAACCTTCCGAGAAAAGATAAATGTCGCCGACAGGACTCGAACCTGCACCCTTCTGATTGCCGGTCAGATGCTCTACCGTTGAGCTACGTCGGCTTATCGCAAACCAATCAGAAGGGTGCAGGTTCGAGTCCTGTCGGCGACATTTATCTTTTCTCGGAAGGTTTTTCAATTTGGATGAGTGTTTCAGGCTAATAATTATTGTTTATAAAAATAATTGTTACCCTTTGCGCTATGCACAAAAATCTTGTCTTAAAAAAACTTTAGTTTATCAATTGATAAAAGGTAGTAGATTGTTTTGTTTTCACAAACTTTTAAGAACCTAAAGCTCAGGCCACAACAATCAGAGGAAGATGATAATTAAATGGGTATTATCAAATATTCAATGCATAATTAGATGTAGTTATGCAGAATGCGTCCAACCCAGAAATTGCCAAAATCGACTTTTTTATGTTTTCCTACAGATAAACTCGAGACCTTTATATGCTATAAACATCCAAGCTCCAAATGCAATAACAATATACACAAACTGATAATCACGCCACAAATGCAGTAATATGGTTTTGTATTATCAAAATTTAAAACGCTTAGCTTCATCTTTTGGGGTTGGATGCTTTCTACATAACCCAATTCATACTCGAACTTGAAATCTTACGTACAGCCTACCTTTGTAAATCGAGCAACGCACGCCACTGATCAATAATAATAACGATTGGTACAAAGCTACAAACTAATATGGTATATGTAGGCGGATAAAGATAATTGACTGCCCTAAAACGGGATTTGTTCCCCCGTTCCCGTTGGGCACTCAAAGCTTTCAATGGTTTATTAACGTGTGTTTCAAATAATAAATAAAAATAAGAACTATCGAAGGAATCAACTGTTTTTAATCTTTTTTGGTTTCAAATTAATTTTTTTTGTATATATTTATAATATTGCTTTGACCGATGCTTTTCAATATCAATCTTACCTACTTACCCACAAAATTATTATTTATTATAGTTTTGCAGAAAGCAGGCAGAAAATACTTTTTGCAGGACCCAATAATAAAGTGCAGAAAATCGTAGATATGTACTGAAAGTCATCCTGATCGCAAAATGAACCATTGCTGCCAGCACATGATAATATAAAGTATTCATTTATATTTGTAAATTATATTCAATTTTGTTACCTTTATCAAACAAATCAATTTTACCACTCTGTAAATATCCATCTTCTTCTTCTATCTTCTATTATATAAAGAAGAATGAAGAAAAACATATATTATGACATACCTAATAATGTTGGTATTGCTACACTTTCCTTATGATGTATATCTAATATAGAAACAAAAACAAAGCGAAAGAAAAAAAGTGTTATTGATTAACATAATTTGAATATAAATAAAATAATCAGGCAAGTAAATAATGTGGAAAGTTTCCCCGACACGGTTTTTCTAGTGGTTTTGGTTTGGTTGAAAACTTCGCTTACAAAATAAAGGACGCCTTTAGTGGAAAAAGTTAAAACTATGGTAATAATATTACATTTTAAAAAAATGTGAAGAAATTCAGTAGGTCTGAGCGTAGGTGCGATTGCTCAGTTGGTATTTGATAGATCGGGGCCAGGCCCATGGGAATTGAAGTTCCAGTCGTAACAATTAGCTCGTTTTTGTATTTTCTCAAAATGTTATTTGATTATAATAAATTATTGACAACGTTTCATTATGGAATATCACCATGGAGCGCTGTGCTTTAATTAATTATTAGTTTTTTTTTTAAGTTTAAGCGATATATGTCTTCACTTTATTACCTGTTGATTCTAACTAACTAACTAACTAACCATCACGCCGTTTCCCCGCAGGGGTAGGCAGAGAGGACGGACCGCCAAACAACTCGATCTTGGCATACACTTCTTGCTTCATTCACTTTCATACAACGTCTCATACATTCTCTTCTGTTATTCCGACTTTTGACATGGCCCGACTCAAGTATTTGATTCACTTGATCGTGCCACGTCTTCCTTAGACGTCCCCGGCTTCTTCTTCCATTCGTATTCGCGTCATATATTCTCCTTACACTCCTTTCTTCATTCATTCGCTCTACATGCCCAAACCATCTAAGCGTCCCTTTCTTAATCTTGCTCACTACGCTTATATCAACCTTGCAGTCTTTACAAATCTCAACATTTTTCACTCGATCATACATGGTTTTTACCACACATTCGTCTCAGAGATCTCATTTCTACAGCATTCAGTCTACTTTCATCCTCCTCTGCCAGTTCCATGCCTCACTGCCATACATCAGAGTTGGTATCAGCACTCCATTGTGGACTGCTAGCTTCGCTTCTTTGGACAACTTTTTGTTTGCGCCAACCGCGTTCAGTCCTCCGTTAATGGAGTTTCTGCATTCACCCTTCATTCAATATTCCCATCAGTCTTTCCATCTCTCGTAAACATACTTCCCAAATACACAAACTCATCGACCTACTCCAAGTATTCATCATTCACAACTATATTGCACACTGTTTTCGTACTCTCTCTTTCAAACAGCATGACTTTAGACTTACTTACATTCATCATTAGCTCATTCTTCATACATACTTCGTTCATCCTAGATACGAGGGACTGTAGATCTTCTATACTGTTAGCAATCAGCACCGCATCATCAGCATGTGCCTGTTGATTCAATGGGTAATAAATTGATTGAAATAGCATTCATATTTTTACAGAGTTATCTTACTAGAAATGTACTGCTTTTATCTGTACTGTTACACCCTCCGCATGAGGGGGTGGAATAGCCCCGTCTCCTTGCCTGGCACAGATGGTGCCTTTATCGTTTATCCTTTGTAAAAGCTTAGCTTCTTACACTGTTCACTGTGCCACCCCCAAATAGAGCGGTACCATTGAGAGGGAGGGCTTTCTTTGACCCTGATCTCCGATTCTCTTGTGGTCCGGTCAGCTGGAGTGAGTTACATAGTCCCCAGGGTTCTTCGAAAGTCTCCACTATCCTATCGTCTTCACATGGGTCACGTCTGGCCACTAGGCCGCCGGGGACGGTATGTAGGGTTCGAGGGGCCACCCTCCCATCCCACTGCTTGCTGCCTCTCATTGAGACTGCCTATGGCTTGCCGGAAGCTGTTCTTGTATTGTACGCTACCATGAGAATGTGCGTGAATTTTTTAATTTTTTTCCGTTGTATTGTCCTCTTCTAATATATGTTACTGTTTATAAAAGTAGTCTCTCCACTAGCTTCAAGAACAGGAACTAACTGGTTTAGATGAGAACACGTAAATATTTTGGTATGTATAAATTTGTGTTGTGCCGTATCCGTACAGTCTCCCAAATTTCGACATTTTTATGCGCTTAAAAACATACATATGTTATTTTTTAAGATAATCTCTATTCAGATGTTTAGTTGAAAAATAATCATACGAAATTCCCTCGACAGAAAAAATTCAAAGTATGCTAAGAAAAATATAAATAACATGTGTGGTTATGATATTTAATATAATTTTATTGGTCTGGACATTTTTGCTCTATTCTAAATATGCCGTGTTTTGTTAAATATTTTTAAAACGATAGCCTATGGCCTAAGCGTTTTTTTTTATAATTTGTTTTTATTTATTTATTTCATCAAAGGTATTTTTTTACAAAATTCGAAAAAAGGGACCGTACTGGTGTACCCCGTTCTAAGGTAGGAATTATAAACTTGATCAAGTTTTTTTGTAAGCATCTCTAGTGAATTAGAACGCCCCCTCTCTCTTCTGTATTAACATATCTCATTTTCAAACAATGTTCAGTTCTCGCTCGGAGGGTATAGCTGGGTGTTAAACTTGTCAGGAAACCTACCCTCTCAAGCCGAACTGAAATATCGTCCCTAAGTTATTCAATATCACAGAATAAATCTGTGGGTTTGTAGATAGATACTTCTTGTATCTTGTGGTTTATTTTAGGTTCCATAAATTTGAAAAGGTAACTAGTTCACAATTATAGTCTCATTAACTTCTGAACCACGGAGACCAATAACACTAATTGAATTAAATCGATCAAAGGGCAAATCAGCATCAAGTATATTTAACTTCGACCACCTGAAATGAATCAACGTGATTTTTTTTCAGAATAATAATAAAATATCTTTTTCTATTTTTTAAAGAGCGATGAAAGTCCATCACAAAAATGAATCGATTAAGCAGCCGACTCTAAAAGCCGGGACCTTCTTTCAACACATTATGGGACAAGTTTTGATTGAATTATTTCTATCCTTAGACAGACTTGAGAGACAGCACTTTAGTCTGGAGAGGGTGATCTTCACTTTACTGACATTTTTATTATTTACGCTATCATCATGACAGCGAATAAAATATGGAAGAGACGAAAGAACAGAAAGAAAATAAAACACTTTCAATATATAATATGTATTATATTTTAAGTAATAGTCTACGGGGCTATTAAACCGGCCAAGCCGATACGAAAATTCCAGATATGAAAATGTACAGGAGATAGTTATTTGCCGTTTACCGTTGATATAGATTAGAAATCGATTTGAATATTCACGCGTTGAGAAATTCCAGATATGAAAATGTACAGGAGATAGTTATTTGCCGTTTACCGTTGATATAGATTAGAAATCGATTTGAATATTCACGCGTTGAGAAATTCCAGATATGAAAATGTACAGGAGATAGTTATTTGCCGTTTACCGTTGATATAGATTAGAAATCGATTTGAATATTCACGCGTTGAGGAAAAATATAGAGAAAAAAAATCGAATATGTTTAGTCTTCATTTTGCAGGTATCTTAAACTGGATTTGTAAAAAAGAAAGGATATTCTTTTACATGGCTGATATATTGTAACAAATTGCTGTAAAATAAATTAAAATTGTAAATACTGTAGAATAGATAATAGTCCAGCTTCTGACATTTTCCATACATTGAGATCCCAACATACGAATTACTGCCATCTAGTGGCGGGAGTTCTACGCGTTGGTTTTCTTTCATACATTTTGATGGATATTATGTGAAATATGAAGTTTTTATTTTAAGTACATAAATGATGGAAATCGATCATTTATAAAATAAATATTAGGTAACCTACGTATATTATGACTTTACTGCTTTTTGATCATTCAAAATAAATAATTATAAAGATGCGATTAGGGTTGCATTCCGTCTTAAGCCTTGCCGCTCTTCCTCTAGTCTGTCTATAATGGTTTAGAAAGGGAATAAAATACAGACGTGTATATTATTTTTCGACTTTTTGCTTAATATATCACAATTTTTATTTAGATATACATAGGTATGTGAGCACATTAAAATATACCGTCATGGCAAACATCTGCCAACTTTTTCTTTAATGTCTATTAAAATATAAATAGAGGGTTAAAAGCATTTACAGAAATTCTAATGATCATCAATATTTTCTTTATACCCCAATGGAAACCCGTCAATGGTCAAATTTATATCACTTATTCATTATACTTCATTTTTTTATATAAAATGTTGGTCTCCCAAATAAACAAAATAAAAAAAAATTAAAAAAATTACTAGGTACATGCATTCAATTATATACCGTAATACAGTCCGGAAGCGTTACAACGCGGGCCACTAGAGGCGCTAGTATAGCATGTTGCCAGTATTTACCCTTCATGAAAAAAAAACCCTCGACTCTGTGCAGAAACGGACAGTCCGTTTGATAAATTCCCTATCTTAACAAACGGATTGCAATCTTTAGAGTACAGGCGTCTGGTGGAATGATGTCCTTGTTATACCGGTATTTCAATGAAAGATGCTCTGAGGACCTGACGTCTTTGATCCTTTCGGCACCGGTGTATAGTCGGGGAACACATTAAACGCGCGCCCAACATTTGTACACCGTTGACATTTGTCACATGAGAACGGGTCGTTTCTACGACTCGTTATTGAGTTTAATGATTAACGGCTGTGGAACGATTTGCCGGACTTTGTGTGTCCTCCCTCCCACAACATTCAAGACCCATGTCCACTCCTTTATCTCCTAAAAAATGACATAGGCCGAGAGGATTTTTTTCCCTTAGAGCCTCCTGTGTGGAGCTAATGTAAAACTAACAAAAAAGTATTTAGACGAAGCAGTGTGTATTATCTATTCTATAGTATTTGATCTTAGCGACCATTCATCAAATCATCAAATATGTCTTTCAATATATATTGCATATAAATCGTTATTTTGAGTGTAGACGGAAGAACACAAGTAAATGCTTGTCATATTTTATTGGTACCTACGTTGTGTTTCCCTGGGGATGTGTCTCCATGATTATTATAATAAAGGATTTATTACTTTACGAGATTAGTCAATATTGAAAATTGAATGTCAAAGCGGAGGCCGCAAACACGCACCCGACAGAAGCCAAACTGGGGCAAATGCGAACACCCGAAATACATTGTTCCACGGAATAGAATAATTTTAATTATTCCAGAAAACTAACAACACAACATGACGTGATTTTCACTTTTTTTTAATAGCGCTTTTTGTGCTATAAAGGGTTCGCATTATTATTAAAAGTGTAAAAAGCAAGTAATTATATTATTGTTTCTATCTACTTTTTATGTGACACCATGAAAGAGCTTTCCTGTCACTACTGGGTAACGCCAGTTGAACTATATCGCCACCTAATTAGACAATTTTGTAAGGCGGGTTAAGGAAGGGGCTGAAGGCATCTTGTTACTGTGAGTTTTCGAGAAGTCCCAATCCATATTGTCATATGGTCATCGGGCGTCGGGCTCTATTTTCAAATACGATGGTAGAATTAGGTAGCTGTAATTAGGGGAATTATCACGCTGTTAACTTAGGACGAATACGGATTACCTAAGCAATTAGTATTAGGTACTTATCTCTGTTGACACTTAAACCAAAATGATTCAATCAGTTCCGAATGTAATGTCAGTAGGATTATAGTATTTTATCTGTTTATACGATATGCGCATAAACCATGTGATTATTTTAGAAACTAGATCTAGTACCATTTTTTTATGAAATACTTTTACATACGGGGATCGAGCCGCGAGTGGTGGCCATATAATTAGATAATAAAATCTACGAAATCTAGGAGATTGGGATAATGGCGAACACCCGAAAAGGCTGTCCGGAAGTACCCGGAGCACATGGGTTTTTTTTTTTTTACATGTATACCGCACAAGAGTCTCAACTGCTCCCAACCGTCTGGAGCCAGTGAGACTATGGAATCCCCAATTGGGAAATGTTGTGAGGCTGAAGGCATTAGGAAGGGGAAGAGGAAGGTGGGGAAATACCTGGCTATTCAGATCTGGTCACCAAACACGGCTAAAAGCCATTTCAAGCAACGTTTCAATTCTGAATGGTGGTCTTTCACCAGGGCGATACTGACAGTATCTTCCACTCTGGAACGTGCGCAAATATACTACAAATTATTTTTAATTAATTAATTGTGAAATGGCACAAATTAATTAAATAAAATTTACTTGCGCACGCCGGGATTTGAACCCGCGACCTTCGGATTCGTAGTCGAGAGCCTTACCCCTCGACCATGGAGGCCGTCTTACCGGAGGTTAATGGCGAACATCAACGTTTTCTGCAAAAAAAAACAAATAAACCCCCCGGAGCAGCTTTTTTCACTGTAAAATCTTTCATGTGCCCATTTTTACATTTGTATCTGCTACATTTTTTGATTTTGAGGATTATCTTTGACAATTTATTTTGCGTATGCATATATATATATATGTACGCTGTAGAAAAAGTAGTAGCATTTTAACTCGTCTTCTTCTAATTCATCTTCATGATATGAAGTGAGAACCGGCTTCCTTCCTACTTTTTAGCACTTTCAGCTTTTCTTGCCTTAGATTAAACAAAATAATAATTGTCTTTGAAATACAGTACTTCAATGACGCTTTACCAATTATTTTTTTTTTACATATTACTTGCTCTACAGCAGTTTTGATACATCTTCATTCACTATTCCTTATGTATTTGCATGGCATCTGGAAAAATAAACACGAGTCTCTTACAATTTAATTCGTTCACCATTGCCCCAAAAAAAATTACCATTAACAATAGAATTTTTCCGGATTTTTTTTTATAAATCCACACCACGAACTTTGATATCGTTTCACACTGTATGAATATGTAGGTAAGTCGTATTAATGTTTGTAGAAATAAATAAATTTGTACAAAAATTGAAAAAAATATGACCAATTTCGACAAGTAAACATGTTACCTACTAGAGCATGAATAAGTTATTGGATTATGATAAAAAGTCAACATAGTACAAAGAAAATAATTATAATAAATTAATAATCCTAGCGAAAAAACATGGAATTTAGAAATGGAAAACACTCCTCTTTTGTGAATTTCTTTGGATTAAATAAAAACAACACTACATGCATATATTTTTACAACGGACCTTACGTAATACGCATTTCTAAGCCCCTTTACAAAAATCTGACATTCCATAGGTTCGCGAATTTGAAAATGATTGATTATAATAAAGTCAGTCTAGCTAAACAATTAAATGCGTAAGAGACCGATAATTAATAATGAGCTCTCTGGGTGTTTTAAATGAATTAACTGCGTGGCATCTAGTATCTAGGTAAGTAGAGATACGATTAAGATAAGCTACACCGTATCAGGAAATTGTATCTAATATAAAAGCGCGAACTGCCATCCAAGACGACCGTATTCAATTAGCAAAATTTAGAGCAAGAAGCCAGAAAATTATCCAAAGAAAAGCCTTAAATGTTTAAATTTTTGATTTGTACCACGGTTCTGGCTTGTGCCATCTACGGTGTCAATGGCCACGGCATGGTAGTGGACCCTCCCAACAGGGCTTCTAGGTGGAGGGAAGACTGGCGAGCGCCAGCCAACTACGACGATAATGGTCTGTTTTGCGGAGGCATGAGTGTAAGTTCAACACGTTATTATAAAATATGAATACTAAAAATTAAAACAGAGTGAACTCTGCAATGTGTTCTTGCTTAAATCATCCTTGATTTGACAATCCTGGAAAAAAGAAACCGTCTTTTGTGTTCGTTTTCTGATTGTCGTACTTTCTAAATCGTCATTCTAGTTCATTAGAATTGTTATGATTTTAATTTTGTTTCTGTAAATGATATCTATCGATAACATTAAGAGTAGAGCGATACGCACTTGACATCTATGTGTCCAACTTGTTTACAATTATAGCGATGTCGTATTGTAGTGAATAAATTATTTATGAATGTTTATTTGTTTTTCATGATTTAGAAGTTCCTATTTACCGGTGGTTTGCACTCCATAAAGGCTGAAAAGCTTTGCCTACCTTTATTTTTCTAGTTTTCCGAAAAAAACTTCCAGAAATTTGAGAAAATTCTTATTTCATGATGGTTCTACCGTAAGAAATAGTTTCTACTTAGAAAATGTAGAGTATATAGTTGTAATTTTCCTTGAGTGCCTTATACTTGATGCTCTGTGGTGTGATGAATAATGATAATCAACACCCAAACAGTTACAGCCTACCCTTGTCCTTGAGTGCCGTATACTTGATGCTCTGTGGTGTGATGAATAATGATAATCAACATCCAAACAGTTACAGCCTACCCTTGTCCTTGAGTGCCGTATACTTGATGCTCTGTGGTGTGATGAATAATGATAATCAACACCCAAACAGTTACAGCCTACCCTTGGCCAGGAAGCAATTCATGCCACTGCTATTTACATTGTTTTAGGTTCAATTCGGCCAAAACGGAGGAAAGTGCGGATTGTGTGGAGATAATTACGCCGATGCCACCCCTAGGACCTACGAACTCGGAGCCACCCCATTCGGAGAAGGAATCATCGTCAGGGAGTAAGCTTGACTTTATTTTTTATTAACAACCCCCAAAGGTAGGTAATATGAGATCGCGTTCGCGTGACTTAACAAGAACTTTAGAGTTGGTAGTTTTATACCAACTAATAACTAATTAACTAAAAATAACTTTGAGCCCTTTGTTCTGGAACATGGCGAGAATGGAAGTCACGCTACTGTCGGCATGTTAGAAGAGTTATTGACCTTACTACGACAAACTTAACTGTTAGTGCGCCGAAATACCCAACGGAAACACGAATTTTTTGTTCGTCTAACGCCGGATCGGCAATGCAAAAAATCATTTCTCTGAATATGATTTTTTTTTGCCATTCTGGGAAACCACTTATGATAGATATATGCAATTTTTATAACTATATAAACACATTACCTGGAAAGACGGAACAATTTACAAAACTATTATTTTGAAAAAAAAACCAAGTAAGTTATTACGAAAATAAACCCGGGGGGCCGCTCGCAAATTTACCCTCGGCACACTACCGAATTATTAGATCGCGGGACCTTGGCGTTCCGGCGTTTCTAATCTATATAGTAAGATTTTCAGGATTTGAAATCAAATTAAACAATTCAATAAAAACACATTATAGATTAAAAAAAATAGTCAAATCTATAAAAAAAAATATTTTTGAAGTAATCGTACCCTATCTCTGAAAATGAAAATAATTCCCAGAACTTTAAATTTCACGTATGTAGATAATAACTTATTATTTAAGTACCTATTTCCGGTGCACATACTTGGTAAGTATAAGTACCAACATTATAAGAATATGTTATAATAAATTACATATATTTCCGGGGATATATATTTCGATAAAAATACTTAATTTTATAATGTTTTGAACGCTTATACTCCTGCGCCTGGGATTATGTTTCCACATGCTATATTGTAAAGGGATTTAGTTTAATAGCACAATAAATTTAACATACAACATGTAAATTCCCTTGGAAAATTCACATTGTTTAACTGATTATGATGACATGTGATTCATTTATGGCTATAGGATTATAGATAATCTCGGATAAAAGAAATTCGCAAGTATTTCGTCATTTGCTTTGTCAAATAAATTAAAGTGCTTTATTTGTTTCACGCGTAAAGGTATGCCACGGTTCTTACTAATCCTCCTTCGTGTAATGCGGTATTTTAAATATAACTATATATTCAGTATAGTTGTCCACAGTCAACATTATAAAATTCAAACAATTCTTTAAGCCGTTCAACAACTGAATATTATTACGTAAGATAAATTAAAGAATAAAACACCTTAAAGAATTGTTTGAAACATTTTGATTATTTTTACAAGCCATTAGTAGGAACTAAATCGGTCAGTGGCTGAGTTGGCATCGCGTTTGGGTCTCACCCAGGCGTCGTGGGTAAAATTCCTCGGCTGGCTAAGTCCTCCATCATGACACAAGCAACATCTTCCGCTTACTGAGATGGTAGTAGGAGATTTTCGAATATTGTCAGGTTATTCGTAACCAGGGAATATTTGTCTTTCTTTAAAAAAAAACAAATATTCATTTGAATTAATATCAGGTGTCAAAAGGAAAAAAAAGTTTTAAAGAGCTTCAGGACAAGCAAGCAAGATTCCAAGACGGGAAAATTCTTGCAGATAAACATTTAGCTTTTTGCACTTGCAATTTTTTTTTTTTTTTAATTCACAGGTACACTCCAGGAAGTGTAATGAATGTTAAGGTACTGGTGACCGCCAACCATATGGGATCCTTCGCTTTCAACCTATGCAGTTTGGACAAGTTCAAGGAGGAGAGCGAGGAGTGCTTCCAGGATATCCTTCTGAATCAAATCACCGGAGAGACTAGCTACGCTATCGACAAGAGGACTGGAGATTTCGACATCCTGCTCCAGCTTCCCAGTGATCTGTCCTGCGAACACTGCATTCTTCAGTGGACGTGGACCACAGGTAAAAAGTCACAAATTATCATGTTAAATTTGATTGTGTATAAAATGTAATCTTCAAGATTATATAATCAACTCTCAGCCTTTGTTAATGAAAGCGGGGGCCATAACCGCGTATAGAAAATGTATGGTGGTCTATTTTTTTTAAAGCTGCCCTCCATGTGGCTTCCAAGGGAAGTTGTAATGCAGTACGTTACCTACTGTATCTATCTATAAATAATTCGTTATAGTTTGGTACTTAATTATATCTTAATATCTCCGGGGTTAAAAAACCGTATTTCCTGTTTAACAGTGTTCCTGAAAGTGGGTAACGGGGCACTCATTTTTCCTTTGGATTTTGAGAAATAACAACAAGGAGTGAGTTTATACAACCAAAACCGGAAATAAAAATAGTTTTTATTTACTTAAATTTTACAATACTGTTTATTTGTAATATCCGACACTAATGTATGGTGGTAATTAAAAAAAAAGTTTAATTGAAACTTTATTTTCCAGGCAATTCCTGGGGAGAGTGCGGAAACGGCGAGGGGGAGGTTGGCTGCGGAACCACCCAGGAGACATTCCGGACTTGCTCGGACATTTCCATTCTGGCCTAATTTTTGAAATCACAGACGTTCACTTATCTGCCATTGTTTTGATATCATAATATTTGAATAATGGACGAAATATTTCTCACAAGTATGTAACGGCTTATGATCTAACTATTTAATAAAGTTTCAAGATTACGTGTGATTGTTTTGATTGATAGAAAATTCCATAATGATTTTTAATATTTTAAGACGTGATGTGCGTAAGTTATACATGGTGTAAGGTTTGTTTTTTTGTTAATTCTTTGATATATTCACTTTCGAATAAAAATACAAACTAATGGGTAGGTACCTATGTAACTGGCCATAGTACACACCAGTGGCGTGCATTGCTCCTTAACCGAGGGTAGACTGTATATTTTTAAGTGTTCATTATCATTATTCATCACACCATAAAGCATGAAGAATAACGCCCTTAAAGCAAATTGCTACTAAAGATTCGAAATTTGACGAGTAGAAACAATTAGAACGATCATGAAAAAACATTTTTCTGAAATTTCTAGAAGTTTTTTTCTGAAATCTGGAAAAAGAAAGATAGGCACAGCTTTTTAGCTTTTATGGGCTGCACGCCATTAGTACAAACTTATTTTTTAAATTCCCGGAGCCTTAATATAGTCGGTAGGTAGTGTTCTACTCATATACCTGCATACTAGTCAACTGAATGTAGGAAATAGATGGTGAGAGAGAAGCTGCGCTATTTGTAAAAATGAATAAAGTGCTGACTAACTTAGCTTTTACTTGCAATTAAACACATTTATACAACTAAAAAACTGTCTTTATGAACACAGGTTGCATGCACCAGAACAATAACTATAAGTTTATTATAGATACCTACTAAGTAAGTTACTCGATTTATAAATAAAATTAAAGTTTTTTGGCAATGGGCTCCGTCATTAGACGTGTTCACTTGAGCTTTTTACACTTGTTTCCCACTCCCCATCTCATTTCCCTCCCCACTTACCACTGGCATCCTCGCAAAATTCCCCAAAATCGGGAAATGTTGTGAGGTTGAAGGAAGTTGAAAGAAATTAGTATGTGAACTAACTTGACACAGTACGCCGTTTTTGTAATATAACTAAATAACCAACCATAGACTAAAGAATAGACACTCTTTATTCTATAAGTGGCTTCCAGACAAGCGGGTGGCCCAATACTAAAAAAGCCACGGTGTCAAAATGTTCGATCATTCGGTCGTCCTTTCCTAAAGTTGGTAGGTTTGACTTGAGGAATGAGCGACCGGATGGTCGAACCTTTCGATGCCATGGCTTTTTTAGTATTGGGCAAACCAGTCGTTTGGAAGGCCTAATAGTACCAACCCACGTATACGTTTTATACGGGGGGGGGGGCAGTTAGAATAGGACCCTCGAACGGTTAAACTAAAACCCGCCCCCGTTAGGAATGTTGATAGTGGGGCGGGGGTTTATGCCGTATAAATATGCTTAAGAGGACACAATACCCTAAAAAAAAATCCTTTAAGGGCGTTCCTAAAGACCGGTGGGAGGAGTTAGCGGGCGGACCAATTGATGTTTCACGGCGCACTTTCCGTCCGCAGCTAAAAATTATTGCACAGTGTGACATGTCGCGATTTTATTTGGACAAATATAAATGAATTTCTGTATGATATTTAAATGCATTTATGAAAATTAAGTTTATTGTTAGCAATAGTTAGGTAACAATATAATTTACATTGTTTGTGGAAACTCATGGTTCCGTACAGTGGTAAATTATGATCATCTGCAGCATATGAGAGTTCCCAAATAATCATAAATCACACATACTTTCTTTGGTTATTCATTTTTGTTGGGTGGAAATTTCCGAGGCCAATATAAACTCAAAATCAAACGATTTTCGTTTTTAATTAAGTTATTCACGTCAAATATTTGGTCACCTATTTTTGAAACTTTTATTTAAATACAAAGTTTTAAAAAATCTTTAAAATAATTTGGTTACATAAACAAAGAATGTTTACGTAGGATACATGTAATCTGAAAAAATATAGAAAAAAATATTGAGGATGCTACTTAACATATGAATATAAAGCGACAAAATTAGAATCATCAGATGAAAAATGAAATATATATATAAATTACCTATCTAATATTTATTTCAAATAATCGACTGTGTTTAGGAAAAAGTTAAAATTTTACAGAAGAAACGAAAGACGTTACAAGAGTGAGTTTTTCATAACAATAAACAATATATATCAGCGTAAAGGGAGCGCCGTAATAATAATTGTTTTCAATTTAAATAAAGGAGAAAAGAAATCCTTGATACATTTTTTTTCAGTATTGGTATGTTTTGTTAGGAGATTTCTGCATAGAACCATCCAGTAAGAATATAATTCCACGATTGTATCAATTTCTGACGGCCTCCATGGTAAGGCTCTCGACTACGAATCCGAAGGTCGCGGGTTCAAATCCCGGCGTGCGCAAATACATTTTATTTAATTAAGTATTTTATTTTCATGTCAATACCGCACCAGAGTTTTGACTGTCCGGAGCCAGTGGGACGATAGGATTTCTATTCGGGATATGTTGTGACGGTAAAGGAAGTCGGGAAGGGAGAGAGACTGGGAAGAGAAAGTTTGGAAAGTACCTGGCTGTTCGGATCTAGTCATCAAACATGGCTAAAGCCAAATCAAGAAACGTTTTGATTATGAATGTTGTTTTTTCACCGGGGCGATACTTAGAGTATCTACCACTCTGGAACGTGCCGCAAATAAAATTTCAACTTCGGACTCAAGCTTCTCTAAAACGACTCGATTTAGCATTTTCCTCTTGTTCCAATAATTTCCGGACATCACGGATAAATAATTAATATGCGAAAAAAATCGTATGTATAATTACGTTAATTTAAAAAGAAATACAAAAAAAAATCTGCGTATAATTGTTTTTACTCGTGACAGCTGTTTGACATTCCGAAATTATGCCTCCACACACATAAAAAAATTCTGTGCCGCAAAACTTTTTTAAATATTTAAATTTAAATAATAAATATTAAACATATTAAGAATAAAAATATACTTTAAAACAGTAAAATATATACATACATGTACATATTTCTATGTCCGCATTTCATTAAAACTAGCACACTGTGCGCTTTAAAAATATAAATTTTGTGCTAGAAAGTAACATGTTTTATTAAATTGCGGAAAAATTCAAAATACCTTTACTTACTTGTAGAAGAAGTTTAGTACAAGAAAACATAAAATTTCAATATTAGATTTCAAGTATTCGTAAGAATAAACAAAAAATGTGAGGAAATAAGTCAATGTAGCATCGGGCCGTAACACGTCCTCACTCGCCGAATATTGATCGGCAACTAAACATTTAAATGCCGTAAGTGACTGACACGTAAAACACTATTTGGCACGTCCGTGGCCTGCGTTTTGGAGGGGCATAGGGTCGAGATTGCTTCAGCGGGCATTCATTTTTAAAAAATGATAGTTCCCGAGGGATGTATTTTAATTAATTCCGATGAATATGTTCCTAAAAGAACAGATGTTTTCAGGTTGATGTCTCGGGAAGATACTAATTCATCTTTTAGAAAAATAAAATTTGATCGCTACCGCTAATGTTATAGTTGTAAAACACTTTTCAAATTTTTTAAAACGTTTTACGTGAAAAAAATTAATGTTAAAGCACATTTTTTATTAATGTAAAATATAAATAACATGCATTCCCAGAGTTATCTAAGAAAAAAAACTTGCTATAGTTACGAAGTCGTCGGAATTAATTAAAATGTGAGTCTCGGGCAAACCCCCGTCATAGGCGGTGATATCAACTCTTAATTTAGTCGAGGTAAGTTGTTGTATGTTAGTTGGCGACCTGTAGTCGTGCTCGGGAATGAAAACAAGTTACCTACCGAGATAATCGATACAATATTTATCGATGCGTTCGTGCTAGGGGGCCAAATACAGACAACCCCAAAACGTCCCTTGCAAAAATAACTCAAACCACATATTCTTCTCATTTAGTTATTCTAACTCATGTATTAGTACTTAATTAGAAACTTATTAACTTTAAATATGTTTTATTTAACGATTTAACGTATTACGGTTGATTATGTATTTCACACGCGCATAGTCGGTTATTATTAGATGCTACTACTGTTGCATGGGCCGCAGGTGCGACATACGAGTAGGTATAAGTAGGTAATATAAATTAATTTACGACTTCAAATTAATGTTTCTTTTAACATTCATGACTACTAATACCACATAAAATAACGTGATAAACAAATTATAATTACCATAATCCATCATAAATATTCCTGCTTTTTATGGTGTAATTTTGATAACATTTATCGTTGATAGTTATTACATCTTGTTATGTCTGATGCCTCAAAACATGAAAAGAGGCGCAGCAAGTGATTCGAAGATAAAATAGAGATGATAAATTTCTCCAATTAAGCAGGTACATAATCTGAATATACTGGGTTTCCCCTAAAAGTGTATAGATATTGCACTATCGGTAGCGAATTATGGACCAGATGGCCGCAAGGGGCCTCGAATTTCCAAGGAGCCTCAAGTTCGATAGATTCCCAGTTAAAAACAGCAACAACAAAAAATCGAGACATAAGTCCTACGAAACGGTGGGATGTTTTAAAAATAAATGTTCTAAGTTTAACATTAAAACCACTTACGACACTCTCCGGGAAAGTCGAATAGGTGGCATTATTTCATGATACTTTTTATTAGATGTTTATGAAACCTTGGTAGAATTAAGTGATCGCAGAGATGCTTGATTTCAAATTCGTGTGTTCTTTCAATACGTGGCACGACATCTGCATCAATTAATATAGTTTAAAAAATGTTACGAAATGTTAAATTTATTAGTCTTTTAAATCAATTTTTTTTAGCGAAAAATAAATATTTCCATTAGGAAGGCCAGGATGAACCAATTCAAATCCAGAAGACAGGGTTAGAGTAGAATTTTTTCTGCACATTAGATGTAGCAATCATTCCAGTTAAAGAGAGATTCAGTTTAATGACGGAACGGAACAGTATTTTTCGATTTCTTTACGATATTGGATTAAACGAGTGGTCAAAAATTATGATTTTTTTTAATAAATATTAACTACATACAATTTTATAATACACAAGAAGTATTGTACACATTTTATCAAATACCTTATAAAGAGTACGTAAATAAAGGCATTATCACACAGTTTGCAAAACGTCACCACTGGTAAAAGATTTACCTCATGTCCAAGTGGAAAATAGCTAAAACTTTTATTACCTTTTACAAAATAAGCTTTTTTAGACGAATCCCCATTGCCTTTTTGGTACGTTGTCATTTTTTTTACGTAAAAAAAGGTTTTTCAAAAATGTTGGTGTTAACATTAATTTTGACAAGGGGCGCCAAAATTGTACATGCACCAGGCGCCGTTTGGTTCAGGGCCGGCCCTGCCAATCCGCCTCTGCGCACTATCGGTAGTAGATGGTTGACGGTCAAGGTGATGTACTTTTTAACGTGGTCTTCAATCTGGTGTCGGGGGGCATAGCTCAATATTATCATCATTGGGTATAGTTAAAGAGGTTTTTATTCTGCGTGGTTATTTCATGTACAGGTATGATTAGACATATCATATAGTAAGGGCCAAGGGTACTGAACTGAATGTAAGATTCCATGGGTTCCAAAGCCTGACGAACTTGAAAGAATGCTAGACAAATAAATATTAAAGAACATGGATCCAGTGGGTACCATAGTGCAAACGTCCTAGAAGTAGACCCAGAAAGTGGTGGACTGATTGCGTGTAAGAAGACTACCCCGAAATGAAAGGTTCGGGAACCGAAAAGAATGGCTAGAGACGGGATCCGATGGAGAAAATTTCTGGAAGAGTCCAAATTCCGCCCTGAAATACAGCACAGAATAAAAAAAAACAAACAAACAAACAAAAAAAAACAAACAAATTAACGGGATGATAGATTTAGCAACGATTTAATACTGATGAAAGTAATAATTATTTGATTTTTTAAACAATGGCTACCTACATCATTATCCTTAGTTGAATCATGTCACTAATCCAAAAAAAGCTTAATTAAAATGTGTGGATGTAAAAAAAGTGATTACAAAATCGTCGTTGTTCTGTATCAACCTCGTATTAACAAAAACGTGTTTTCTCGGGAGATGAAAAAAATTTCTTATTTTAAACCATTTCTTTTTTTATTTAATAAATACTTAAATATGTAATGAATCCATTAAATAAAAAGGAATTACAACCTGGGTAAGTACCTAATAAAGGTTATATGAGGTGGGATGGTACAGACTAATTGTGTAGAAAATTTGATGTATGGTATTCCGTATAAGAGTTATCAGTTTTTATTGACTTTTTATATCGTCTTATATTTTACAGCTTTAATGATATGTAAATAAAAATGCAATTGCACTATCTACAGTGATCTGTGTGTATTTAGACATACAAGTATCGGTAGGTACTCAATTCAATAAAAGGATGGGTAAATGCCCCAATACATAAATTGATCATGATTAGGTATGTTTTCAAACAAACAAAAAACAAACAAACATCCCGTTAGATGATAGATTTAGAAATGATTTAATACTGATGAAAGTAATAATTATTTGATTTTTAAACAATGGCTACCTACATCATTATCCTTATTTCAATCATGTCACTAATCCAAAAAAGCTTAAGGGGAGAGGGACGTCGGAGAGTTATTATTTATTAATTCAAAATAATTATAGTATTATTACGCAATACGATAAACATAATGTTTTTAAATAGAAAAATATTTAGTAAATATTTTATAAATTTACATAGGCTTAGCATTTATCAAAATCGAATCAGAAATATTACCTTTTTTACTGTCCCATTGTATGTTTTACAAAATATTTAAAATACAAATATGATTTTTAAAGTGGAGAAAAGAATGTTTAATCATTTATCGTTACGTTTTTGTAAATAAACGTAACCAACGATTTGTAATCCGCATTACAAAAAAACAGTGTTTTTACGTACAATCGGATGGTCAGAAAAAAGTAATATTTCTGATTATATTTTGATAAATGTAAATTGCCTATGTAAATTTATAAAATATTTAATAAATATTTTTATATTTAAAAACATTGTGTTTATCGTATTTCGTAATAATACTATATCTATTTTGAATTAATAAATAATAACTCTCCGACGTCCCTCTCCCCGTTAATTAAAATGTGTGGATGTAAAAAAAAAGTGATTACAAAATCGTCGTTGTTCTGACTCAACCTCGTATCAAGTATCGGTAGGTACTCAATTCAATAAAAGGATGGGTAAATGCCCCAATACATAAATTGATCATGATTGAGTATGTTTTTATATGCCAGTAACAATAACATTCAATAATTAAATGTTTGTGCAAACATTTAACAATAAATGACAATCGTTCATTACTCCTTACCTCATTATTCAGAATGTCAATGTATGTATAGGTGGGTAGGTACTTCTGTGATATGAAAGTAAACCGAAAAAACTGATTGGATTGTTGATTTTAAAAAATATGTCGATACAAAAACAAAATATAATGAAATATTTACCTATCTAAAACTCACACTATACCTACCTACTTATTAATATTATATTTTCTTAGAAAGCAATTACTTTGTGGTTTGACATATATGTTTGAGCATAATAATTATGCCTAAGCTGAAGTGGATACCCTTAAATAAAATAAACACTTTGTTTTAAAGCACTAATATATTTTTAAATTAACACCAACCGGAAAAATTTTAAAGTTTTAATTTTTACCCTGATGAAGCTCCAGATAAGCGAAATCAGTTGATGTTAATTTGAAATAAATTAGTGCTTTAAAAAAAAGTGTTTTTATTTAAGGCGATCCACTTCAGCTCAGGCGTAATTATTAAAATGTTTTCGCATATTTTTTTCATATTTAAAAAAACCTTATTTGCCACAATGAACAATACGACAATATCGGAAAAGGGGTTCATAAGTAGGAGATTTTGCACTTTAAACATATGTTTTGGTCTGATACATAATTTTTTCCAGGCTTATAAAAAGACTCACCAAAAAAATGGCAATTTAAATGAAATGCCGAGGTGTGTTCTACTTGCTGTATTTAATTAAATCAATAATATTTCTAGGCATCAAATTTTCAAACGAAAAATACATGATTTTGCATAACTTCCCATTGCATTATGTTCAGTGTCTGGTTTTGTCTGAATCCATAGATAGGTCAAATGTGTGTAATTCATTATATGCGTGAATTATTATACCCCTTATATTTATATACAGCCTTTAAAAATATATTAGTTTGTTATTGATCGGTGTGGGTCACAAACGAAAAAACAAGAGAAGGGAAATCAAAAACTCAACGAAAAAAGATAGTTACGTACTCAACTAAGAAACTCCAGTGAAAAAAAAATATTCTGGATAAGTTTCATTGAAAATGGTTATTCGTACAATTAGGTAATAAATCAATTTTCGAAAAGCTAAAAAAAAAACAAACCTGTCAAAACGACCATGAAATCCCTCGACCTCCATCGCATAGCAATTTCGGAGAATTGTTTGAGATTGGCAACTGCTGTGACGTCATCTGCCTTAAAATAGCATGGAGCTATAAAGATACTTCAAATCGGGTTCGTTTTCATAAGGCAAAAAAAAAATTCCCCTTTGAAAACTGGCTTTTGTCAGACAGTGAATATTGTTAAAAAATGTAAAACGCTGACCGATGGAATTCCTTGGAAAATTTTCACACTGGCCTCGGAACATTCGTCAGTGGATAACTGCACAGGTGCTCAAGGTAGGAATAAGTTATTCTGGTTGACCGAGAACCGCGAGAAGATTGCTAGAATGATCGCAATCATTCCTTGAAGAATATGGCATCACGAAAAAATAAAAAAGGCGTAGCCCTATGGAGTGATAAAGTACGTGAAAACAATATTATTAATATTCCGCAACCCCTTTTTCAGCATGTTTCATCATTCATATACTTTGATCATTTTATTGATCGCCTGAATGATGTGTTTGTTTTGTTGTATCATTTTCTTGAATAATATGTTACAGGTATTTTTAGTCGTAAACATTTTCACGTGTCATCTATCAGAAGTTGATTAAAGTGCGGCGACACGCGTGAAAATGACAGGTGTCATTGAAAATTGCGAAACAGAAAAATCGCCTACGTTTCACAAACTCTGACGAGAACAGACTTATCTGCGTCAGAAAAGTCCTTGTACGAAATACAACGTTTAAAAAAGGAGCTTCCCATCTATCAGATTTTACATATCACCAATTTGAATATTTTGCTTTTTTGACTTGATTGTAGAATTTGCGTCGCTTCCCTCTGGGTGTAGTGCGGTGTAGACGGGCAAAGGGTAAACGGCGCCACTTGTGTGGCGCGGGGATGTCGTGACTCAAAAACCGGCGCGATTCCCGGGTGTAGCGCCCAACTATTGATTTGTTTATTTCCAGAAAGGGAACCGCGGTCGTCTCACTGCAGCCCGACACTAATAAATCACACTCAAACGTGCCCTTAATAAAACAGAATTTAGCATTTTCCAAATCATGACGCGTTGTGTCATTTTTAGTGCCCGCGATGACGTTTTCGGGAAATAATATAGAAATTGCACACAGCTGTACACTTCGTTCGGGAAGAATCTTATTTGGGAGTAAAATAGATAGCATTTGATGTATTGATTCCTCAGCTGTCATAAAAAATCGTAAGTTGAAGAGTTTTCCGTTTTATTTTCGTCTGTTGATTATTAATTTGTATTATTATTATTATTTGTATTCAAAAATGATTTTCTTTGATTGATTGATACCCAGATTTTACAATGCTACAATATTTTATATTATAAATGAAGTAAGATAATATTAGATTCGAAATTTTTGATGCCTACAAGGCAAAAAATATTCCATAAATTATGTATTTTTGACTTGGCACCTGTCGGATATTTAAATATTTTTGTCGCATTCACGTTCCAACATAGCCAAATAATAAAAAAAAAAAATTTTTTCAGAAGATAATTTCAACAGTTATTACTTTTAAATTGGACTAAAATACAAAAACCTCGCTATATAATAGCCCCTCACCAGGCAGCCATGTTGGAATTGTCTCCTGTGGGCATCAAGATAGTAGGACTTGGTTTGAGATGGAAGTGCAACAAGCCAACGGGACAAGAATCCTCGAGCTAGACACCGTGAGAGCCTTGCATCAGACCGTGGTATCACTCCGAGCCGCTCTCGAAGCTTCCAAAACTGAACTCCATCACTTGAGACACAAGTATGAAACCCACACTGACAAATCTCTTTACACTGATGCTTTGCAAAAGTTAACAAGTGAAAACCAACTGTTGAGAGAAAAGATTACGAGTTGTCAAGAATTCAAAAGTGAGGAGAACAATACTGTTAAACCAAAAGTAAATGATCTCCTTCCAGAATCTGTTAAAAAAGTAAAATTTAATCTAAATATTGAACCATCTCGAGAGAGAAATGAAGATACTATCAATGTGGAGCAGAATGTAGATGGTAGTGAGGAATCAGACGTTATTTGTGAAAGTCCACCTGTAACAAAACAGGAGACAGAGGGACATTTCAATGTTGAAACCGAGTCTCCTAAACTCAATGTAGAAACAACGCGTGACAGCTTGGATGTTTTCCTAAGTGAAGGAATTGTTATAAAAAATAGTGAGAATATAACTATTGTTACTGAAAATAACTTTGAGAAACTTACAAAGGAATCTGAACAATTCAAAGAAGTTTTCATAAAACATTCCGAGGAAAATACACAAAATGAACTAGTCGGGGAGTATGAGACTAAGATAGAATTGGAATCGAGGTTTGATTTGACGATTAAGGTATCTGCCTCGAAAACTGGGGAATTTCAGCCTATCCTTGTTGAAACAAGCGATAATAGCTTCGTAACTTTCTCCAAAGATAATAATCAGTCCAAGAAAAATTCCAATTCTAGGCACAAATTTGATGAGGACACTAAAATAACAGTGATATCGTCGGAGAATGTTAATATAAACAACAACGCAATTAGTATTGTTGAAGAACAAACTACATTTGTATCAGAAGACAAAGTAGAGATGGCAGGATCCAGAGACTCTGATTCTGTGAACCCAATCAATGATAAATTCAATGTTCAAGTGAAAATCATTTCTGAGGATTTAGATGTCGATTCAAGCCCGAAGAGGGTTTGCAATTCAGATCACCTCACTATGGAACCAGATGATCTGAGCATTAGGTAAATATGAATGAATGTTGAATGCTATTATTATATAATGTTAGTACTAAAAATGATTATATGTATACATTCTCTGTGTTTATGTCTAGGTCAATATCAGAAGGGGACAACTCTGTGTTCTCTGAGAACGTAGGAGGTGTTGGTGGAGGAGGAGGGATGGGTAGTGGCGGGGGGAGAAGGGTGTGTGAGCAGGACAGCATTAGTGGAAACGATTCAGAGGAAGTAGATGACATAGAACTTATCTTCACCAACGATGATACCAAAGAGCTGACAGGATTTCAGGTAAGACCAAATAAAGATTTCAGATATACGTATGTACAATGTGGTATTGATAGTTCCTTTCAGTATCTTGTGAATATCATTTACCTAGGCATTTTTAAAAGCAATATCTCTTTTAATCAACAGGAAGACCTAGTATCCATAACCGAGGGAGACGCCTGGACTGGGGGGCGGAGCGATGCATCCACTCCCGTCTTGTTGCGCTTTAATGTACTGGACCCCGAAGGCCAGATGCAAGACTGCAGCGGGAACACTGCATCAACAGAAAACTTTGAAAATGAAAATCAAGAAAACTTTAATCTTCAAGGAGTTATGGCAGATTCAAATATGCATACTCGTAAAGGAATCTTACGAAAGGGCAATGGAAATGATCTGAATGAGAATACAGGTGAAACCTACGATGATGTTGATGACCTCCCCCAAGGCAGAAGGCCGTACCTAAGATCATCTAGCAGTAAAAACTACTTGGAGGCTCAGGAATTGAGGCATCAAAACAGAAAGAGCTTCGAAAGCAATGAAAGCTGCAGTTTTGATAATCAAAAGTCTTATAGCTTCGACCACACTCCACAGTCCTCGAGCTTTGAAAGGGGATCGAGCATGGATGCGGAAACCAGAGAACTGAGTTTTGACCAAAGAGATGAAAGTCTGGACCAGTTTGATGTTTCTAAATCTACTATGAGGACTCAATATTCTGTTTATGTGGAGACCGATATATCCAAGTGTGGCGTCATGGAAGATGATGGTTTTTCTGGAAACTTGAATGTGAGACGCAATACTTGCCCAAATCCGTTTCAATACAGGTAACAAGTTAATAAAAATGATTTTCTCCGTTATAACCAATCCTTCTTGCTCATAAATGAAGCATCCAACAGAATGAGAGGTTCCAACAGCTCTCTCAGCGACAGAATCATAGAAATCTTATGCGCATTTCATATTTTGAAAAATAAAACTAGAGTCTTGGTTTGATATTACAAGCATGATATATATATGAAATTATCAGACAAACCTCTTTGAATGCATTGATTTGTTACCATTTGTTGGGGACCCTAACGATCATGTCTCTATGAACTTTTTTTGCAATTCTACTAAATGACATTGAATAAAATGATTTTTTGATTATTTTTCAAGACCTCTACCTCACCGTGAGGTAGTACGCGGTGTGGTTGGCGCGGGGGGCACTGCAGGAGGGGTGCGTCCCCTGCTGGCGCTGCCGGGCCCCCGTGCGCCCCGCCGCAGTAGCGCTGCTCAGACACACATCAGTGCCCTGCCCGGACACTGGCGCTCTGATACCCAGCTCGCTAGAAAGGTTATAATCATAATCTATTTTGAACTGCTTCGCTGCAGAGCCGGAAGCTCCTTGCCTGAGAACCCATTTAGGTTTAAATCCCAACATAAGGAAGTGTTTTTTCTCATACAGAAAGATTTAAAATATGATATATATATGTATGTATTCTGGTGAGGCACCATTGCATAAAATGTCTTTATCTCTGTTTTTATGACCAGATCTGAATATTCAGGCACTTTCCTACCATATCCAACCTCATTTTCTTCATCTGCTTCTCCTCTCCCACTTCCTTCAGCCTCACAACATTCCCTTAAACGAGGTTGCAGTAGTTCTACTGGCTCTGGGGAGTTGGAACTACGTATACATGTGTCCGGAAACTCATGGTACAAGCGGGAAACTGGTGAATCTACTTTACATTTCGAGCCTATTTTGTGGTACCTATGTATATATATATTTTTTTTATTTTAGCTTTTGTTTTGGAGCAAATCAAGAATTTGACATTTTAAATATTCAGTCACTATGGGGTTTCCATCAGCTGTTTATTGTCTTTTAAAATGCACTGAAGCGTAAACCCGGCTCCAATAATTTTTCAACCCTTTAGTTGCTGAAGAAGTTCAAAAAAAAAATAATCGAAATCCTCAGATCAGAAAAAATCGAGCATTTTTGAGTTTTCCATGTGATGTAGATTCAACAGTATCCTACTTGTACCACTAGTTTGCAAACACCGTGTATATGTAGTGGCATTCGGTTATAATAGAGACTTATAAGTCATAGAGTGATTGTTGCTTTTCAGTTTAATTATTATAAAATTGAACAAATATGATTTGTTTCGTAAACTGCTTCAATAATCTAACCGATCCTAACGTAACCACAATGAAAATATACCAACGTTGCGTTATTCAATTTCTATAGTTATCATAAATATATACGTACATAATTTCTGTTAATCAAATTTGTTCATTCACATATTTTCCACTTTGACATAGTTGTCTTTTAGTTAGTTTTACATTATACTATCACTTATCACTGTCAGTACTTGCAGATTCTCCCTTCGGCCCTGACCACCCTCCCCGGGAAGGTGCACATGGAGAGCTTCCCCTCTCGCCTCGCCCCATCCTTGGCTGCCCAGACTATCAGGAGATCAGAGGAATCTAGGAGGGTACTGCTCAGTGACATCGGTAAAGTATGCACAGAATACTTACAAGTGACATTTGTGAAAGGTTATTTGTTTGCTGGTAATGGTACTTTCTAATCTGTTAAAGAATACAATTTTTATCACAATTTTTTTTTTCTTTTATGAAGTAATAATATTTTTTATTTAAAATTGCCTATAATTTACTAGGCTTTCCGAAAAGTTAATTTTTTGAAAATCTGTTAATTATTGCCATGCTGCTCCATTGAACATCAAGAGATGGGGCTTTGGGGGGCAATTTTATATGATTTTAGGCGATAGGCATACTTTGTGTACTTACTTTATTATAAACACTATATAATTCATAACTTTTTTTAAAATCTACAATTGATGCAATTTAAAGGTTTCCATTTCATAAAGTTCCAAAATATTACACAATTGGAAAATTTTTCTTTGGAATGTAGCTTTCCGAATTATAAGAATCAACAACATTTATTGGTTTCTTTTTTTTTTACAATAACAGGAGGCCCTAAGGGAAATAATTTCCCTCAAGGCCTATATCATCTTTGAGGATGCTATGTGGAGGGTCTTTTAGAGGATAGGAAGGAGTGAACCTGGGTCTTGAAGAAACCGATGTTGTAGGAGGGAGGAAACACAGAGACCAGCAAATCATTCCACAGCTGAGCTGTTAAACACAAGAACGAGTTGTAGAAGTGACCAGTACCCATGTGACCATTGTCAACCTTGTGCAATTGTTGGGCGCACGTTTGGCGTGTTTCCCAACTGTGCACCGGTGCCGAAGGGATCAATGAAGCTAGTTCCTCAGAGAATCTTCCATTAAAATACCGGTAGATCAAGGATAGCATTCTCCCTGACATCTGTGCTCCAAAGATTGCAATCTGTTTGTTAGGATAGGCAAGTCTATCAAACGGACAGCCCGTTTCTCTACAGAGTCAAGGGTTTTTTTAAGATAGTTTGGGGCTCCTGACCAGAGGTGGCTGCCAAATTCTACTGTGGGGTGCACTTGCGATTTGCACAGGGTCAGCAGTTGTGTACTCTTAAAGTATCTGTGGGCTCTGTACAGTACGCCCAGCTTCTGAGAGGCTAACTTTACTCTGGCTTCGATGGAGCTCCCATACCTGAGCTGGTCACCAAGCATATCAATGGACGCCTTGTTTGGAAAATTGCTTCCATTAAAGGAAACTAGATTGTCATTTCGATCCCCTTTAGACGTAATCAAACATGATCGGGTCTTTGAAACATTAAATTCGACGATGTTATACTTGCCCCAAGAGGAACCTCGAGATAACAGCCCATTCTCTGAATGAATAAATATATCATAATGCTGGTATTAACCCATTTACTGAAAATCCTAGAATAAACTCATTATCGATAAGTATTAAGTCAAGTTTTGTAAAATTATGGTTTGTTACCCCTGACACCCAAAATTGAATATAAACCATAATTTAAGTATTAATTGTACCAGTCTGAAGATAGCCATCACAGGCTGAAACCGGTCACGGTTAAAAATGAAAGTGGAATAAAGTTAAAAAGTGTCTTTTATTTAATCATTACAATGGAATTCCACCATGTATTAACAGTTGCAAAAATAGAAATATTCTTGTTTATGGTTTTATTGGGGAAATGAAAGCAAGGAAAGGATAGGTATAAAGCATGGGTAGGAAGCTGGGGGTCAGGGTTTCCAGGACTGACGGACGTATGAATCCATCCTACCCATTGCGGTGCAAGACGATGGGCCGGGAGAGTCCGGCTGGGAAGGGCTCCCAATACGCCCCAAACGCTACTGCTGGGTCTCCTCCAGTCACGAACTGACACAACAGCAGCGGCGGGTTTTTTACAGTCGCTGATGGGGCAGCCCACCCTCAGTCGTGAGCCTGAGGGTCCGGCCCCTGTACTATCGAGCGGCCTGGACAACGGTAGCCAGTTGTAAAAGGTTTCCCTCAACCAGTCTCTCCCGATCCGACCCGCCATGCAGTAAGTGGGGTAACGCACCCGCCGTCAAGACCTGGACAACCTTACCCTATGAACCCTGGCGCCCCTGCTAAGTCACCAAACGTAGCGAACCACTTGGGGTGGCCTATGGCAGAGGTGTTAATCATCCAATTAATGGTTCCTGGGGCGGTAGTACTCAAACCCACCACCCAAATTAAATAGGTTTGTCCTTGGGCCTAGTATAATTTTTTTTCTGCGGAGCTTTCTTTGTATTACTGATATGCACTATGATTGATATTTTGGATGGGTTTCATTTTATAGGGGTATGTGACGGAATATTGTTTTAATCTTTTCGCTGCCATTAGCAGCTACCGATGTACGAACAATCCGTGCCACAACTGCCATTCACACCATACGATGTAAATCGCGAGTATGATTGTCTGGAGGATGATATTTCGATGATCTAACAGTAGATGGGACTAAATATTATTTCGTAAAATATTACGAACTGTTTCTTAGCGACATCTCTCAAAAAAGTTGATAATTTATATTGTTTACATTACACAAAGCAGCATTTAAAAAGGGTCTGCAGATCTCTTGGCCCACTTGTTTAAATCTCCCGCCGTTGTGACGTCTTGTGTGTGTGGATATCACGTGGTTTTTTCATTCTATTTGGTGTGGTTCTAAAAGTTTTTTTAATGTTAGGCGCAAATGTGGACTAGTATTTTTATACCTTATTTGAAATTTTACTTGTTTATTTTTACATTCAGTTTTGTCATTTGTTTTGCACATCAAAGATTTTTGAAAGAAATATTAATTTTACATCTCTAAACATGTCAAGACGCGCTCTCAGTGAAGAAGATATAAGAGAATTCGTCCCCGATCTTGACTCTGAAATTGAGGAAAGTGAGGATGACTCAGATTTTGTAACACAACTTAGTGACAACGAAGATGAACCTATGGAGACTGATGTTACCCAAACAAGTTCTTCAGGAAACTGGACTGTGAATTTGGGAAATTTTATACCAATTATCCACCAATTTAATGATTTTCCATCTGGGATAACCGCAAACCCATTATTATCAGAAAATTCACCGGAAATTAATTTTTTTGAACACTTTCTGAATACAAATATAATGTCAGAAATTGTCAAAAAACAAACAATTTATATTTCGCGAGAAAAAATAATATTAATTATAAATCTTTAAAACATTGTGTAAATAAAATGCTAAAATCTAGTGCAATATCAAAAACTGAAAAAAGTTGGAGAATCGTTGCCGAACTCCATTATGATGTGTAAGTGTTTATCTTATATCCCTTTGTTTATTTGTGTTAGTGAGTCATTGTAATGGCCAACTTGCCGCTCTGAAATATTCTTTCATGTTCATTATTTATGTCAAAAAACATTATGGGACACACTTGAGGACTCATATTACTTTTAAAGTATGTACTATAGATATCAGTAATGAGTGTCTAATATAAAGAAAGCTGAATGGCAACGGGAATGCTGTAAAGATTAATTTAATTGACAACTTAAAAAAGACCGAAATAGCTTGGCGTATGGTTGTATATAGAGTGTTTTGTTCGGGCGCTTATTGGGTTAAGTAAAAAATAATAAAATTATACTTGAAAAGTGGGCAATGGACAGAAAAAGTTGGGAACTTCTGGGATATACCCTCTCGCTGAAATATTCATTGCAACCTCCATCTGTTCATGCGTGGTTTATGAAAAAAAGCAAGAAAATACAATGCTATCAGCTGTACTTTGAATACTACAATATGTATACTACTTGTTACCCATGAAAAATCACAGGATGTAATGTGACTCGCATAGTTTCACTTTTAAAAATAGCCTGCAAAAGTAAGCCATATATGATAATACCTCCAATTCTTGACATTTGTTGGCAACATGCTACACTAGCGCCCTCTAGCGGTCCGAGTTGTACGAATTGGTTTTTCATACATTTTAATTAATTTTCTGTGAAATATATTCTTAATAAATTGTAGAAATCGAAAATTCAAAAAAATAAATATTAGGTAGCCTACATATGATTTTACTCCTTTTTTGCTCATGTTTATATATATATTTTTAAATAGGCTATTAGGATTGTATTTACATTTAAAACCTCGCTGCTGGATGGATTTGAAAAGATTCTTTTTTAGTATATATTTCTTAACACATCCACCGGTTCCAATTATGAAAAGTTCATGCTTATAAATACTCGCAAAGGAAATCATGTTGTTTAATTACTGGACAGTAGAGATATCAATATGTATAAATTTCATGTCCAGGTTTTACATCCATGGTGCCAGAGCTGTCCCGCTCGGCCGAGCCCGTGTGGGCGGATCTGCAGCCTCTACCCCCCGGGCCCCCTCCGCGCCCCCTCTGCTGCGCCCAGCATGCCGCCCAGTGCTTTGGGTCGGTGCCCTCTTCACCAACACGAACCGACTCTCAAAATACTAACTCTAGGTAATTTACATTACCACATATACAACCATTTAGATAGTGGCCATGGTCTCATGAGAATATGTGATGATGTTTCCTTGCAACATGTGTTATTGGCTAGGAATTTGTATTGCATTATATTCCTTTTACATATGGTTAAAGCGGTGGCTAAAATCTTTTGCCATTTCGTCATTGTTTTTTAGAATTTTTAGGTGTTCACACTAATTGCCACTGTCAATTACTATGATAAAATTATGATGGCGTCGTAGAAACTTCCCACTTTATTTACAGAATAATCTTGATTTGACTTTATCTAATTTATGCAAAAATGATCTTTTAACAGATGAAATTTTGAAAGCAAAAAAGGTTTGAACCGTAATAATTATGTTTAATTTATTTTTAAGGTACTGGTCGAAAGGCTCCATGCAACGTTCTGTTTCCGGTAGAATGGGAGAGACCATTATACCTGGATCAAATAGGGTCGGCTTTTATGGTAATTCTTTTGTCATTTGGAAATGACTACATATTATGTGAACAAAATACAATAGTTTAAGATAATATAGTGAAACTGGGTGCCAACATACAATAGTGCATGCTTAATAATATAAGTTAGGGCAGTGCTTCCAAAAACTTTTTCGATTCACGGCGCCCTTTCTAATGGCTCCCTGTGTCAATTTTTAATGGAGTAATACTTAGAATTCATCACAGAAAGTGTCAAAACCCAGCTTCGCAGCGCCACTGGGAGGAAGCCACAGCTCCCCAGGGTGCCACAGCGCACAGTTTGGGAGCCACTGAATTAGGAAATGTTATGCATTATTATGATTAAAATGAGAAACATTTGATGACAGCTGTTGGAGTTGGGGTGTTTATGAAACGGTGAGACCTTTTTATCATTATTAGGTTTTTTCAATAACATTCATATGCCATAACCTAACCTAAAAATTAACTTCAGCGGAACAGCCCTTAAAGTGGCGGGGCTCCCTGCCTGAACTGCGGGCCCCCACATGTCCCCACGGGAGTCACGGGGCGCGCCTGGCGCACCGCCTGCCCCGGGCCGGGGACAGCGAGGACTCTACCGAGGAGTTGTTGGACGAAGCAGAGCGTTTCCTTCGCAGCTCCATTGACTGCCTGAGCATTGGCAGGACTCCTGATGGTGAGATTAATAAATTTGCTATTTATAAATATTGTTTGTAATTTTAGACAGGTTATGATTATTAGCTTATAGATTCCTGATTCAAGTAAACTCCCACTTTCTCGGTAACTGTGAGATTTCAAAGAAGGAACAAATCTGAGTGGTCAATTGCAGGGCTTGTCAGTTAAGCGTCACATTTCAACATCTCTGCATTCTCTGACTTCGGCAGTCTGGTAATGTAATTCAGTGCAGTTCTTACTTAGTCGGATCTTTTTGAATGGCAGATAATTCTGCATCTTGAGCGGTATTAAACATTGCCTCCCATTACTCCCGTTGGAGGTTATATCCTGGATGGTTGACCTTCAAAGTGGGGCGGATCCCAATAGCTGTGCAGTGTTATGTGAAAAAGGCACTCCGAGCCAGACCTGCGATAAATGCACTAGTTGTTTCTAGTTCTGTTAAAATATACTATTATACTTTTGTTATTTAGTTATTACCAGTGAAAAATCACTAAATGTAACTTGACATGCATAGTTTCACTTTTAAAAATGGCCTGCAAAAGTAAGTCACATGTACGCACATTTCTAATAATGTACAGAATTGTGAAGAATCTAGGTGTGCGTGACCATATTATACAGAACCTTGTGACATCGAGGAAGGGGGTTAAAATTTCATGAAAACCCTGTGACCTCATTTATGGAAGTCAATTATTTATGGCGTTTTTCCTGTCCACAACCTCACTTTTATTTTGTTTTAATATCGGTGTTACTCAGTGTTGCATACTAATGATTTTTTAAAATTTCATGAAAACCCTTTGACCTCATTTATGGAAGTCAATTATTTATGGCGTTTTTCCTGTCCACAACCTCACTTTTATTTTGTTTTAATATCGGTGTTACTCAGTGTTGCATACTAATGATTTTTTAAAATTTCATGAAAACCCTTTGACCTCATTTATGGAAGTCAATTATTTATGGCGTTTTTCCTGTCCACAACCTCACTTTTATTTTGTTTTAATATCGGTGTTACTCAGTGTTGCATACTAATGATTTTTTTTTGTTTATTTTTAATTTTTGGATAATGTTGGCAGACTCCACGTACTTTATCATTTGTTCAGATTTGAAAATATTCTTTTAATATCTTTCTCAACATATTCATCAGTCCCAATTTTGAAAAGTTCACACTTGTACATACATAGTCACAAAAATGTTGTTATTAACATACTACAAAGTACAAAGTACTAAATTCAATTTGACGTGTGATCAATTCAGTATTTTACTTCGGTGTTTTTAAAAAACATTTTCTACTTGCAGATGAGTTTTGTCCTTCAAACTACAGTCGTCCCTACCTACCCTCGGGCCCTCGTCAGCTGCGACTGGGACACTTGGTGAAGGTCATTGCTCCACATGGAAAGATTGCTCTAGGGAAAGTTAGGTATGTACTTATATAGAAATGTTTTCAATATTTCTACTTTTGGAACTGTTATGGTGGAATTCCATTATAATTATTAAATAAAAGACACTTTTTTAAACACTATTCCACTTTTTATTTTTGTCCGTGACCGGTTTCAGCCTGTGACGGATATTTTCAGACTGGTACATTTTATTCTTAGACTATGGGTTATTACAATTTTCCGTATCAGGGGTAAAAAACCATGATTTTACTTAGATTGTATTTTTCAGTACTGTTATAGCATGATTTTATATGACTTGACTTATATGATACATTGAATTTATTAATAATATTTCTTTATATATCTTTTTTTTTTAAAGTGTCTTTTATTTAATAATAAGATATGTTTTCCTTACAAAAAAGTCGGCCACTTTTTTATGTCACCTTATTTAACACTTACGCACTTCCCAATGTTATTTTTATAAGAATGATAATGTTAATAATCTGTAAATGTTCCAAACAATAATTAAATTTAAAAAACCACGATTTCAAAATTATCATTGGATGAAAATATATGGGTTAAAATACAAACTTCCCAATACATAAAATTTAATACTTATAAATACTTGAAAAATATAATAAAATTGTTTTACTTGAAAGTTTTATTCTTTTAAATAATTATGTTTCCACGATGCGATTTCTTGTAAACTAATATGTACAATGTACATACATAATAATATATTTCCCGGTGGTCTGGAGTTTCAACACTCTTTTTTCTTACATTTTTTTCCTTCAAAACTCCACACTTCATGACGGTAATTTCCAAACAGATAAAACTTTGCAAACTTTATGACGCCAGAGCTCACCATTCGAGAGTTTTTAGTGGTACACAGATTTTCTGCCTCATGGGATTTTTTATTTTTAAAACATGGATTGTTTGTTTTTGTTTACCAGGTATGTCGGTGTGGCAGGTGGCCCCGCGGGCCCCGGGGGCATAACCCCGACCTACGTGGGGATCCAGCTGGGACCGGGAGCTTCCGGCGGAGGGGACGGAACTTTCCGCGGCCGTCGCTATTTCCACTGCGAGAAAGGGCGCTCTGTCTTTGTGCCCTTCTCCAAGGTTGTCATGGCCTGGGCAGACTGCTGAAGTACCATGCTTTCTGGAACTAAATATTCATAATATGGAGGGGGTAAAACACCCAATCAAATGGGCGATTATTAATGCTAATTAACAACGTGAAATAGACTTTTGATTGACCGAGACAAAACATCCAAACGGATTTTCAAGTTAACATGTAAGAATCTTCAAAACACATTTATCACGCAATATTATGCAATAAATTCACCCCTCAAAAATTGCTTTACCTCGGCAAACTGCTTCAGAGGCGAACACCTTCCGCCTTTTGCTGATTTAATAACAAAACCATACCTTTATCAAGGTACATATGTCTTTACATATTGATGTTTGTATTAACATAATAATTGAGGAGATGGATGCAATAGCTACTTAAACATGCGTTTTTGCTCCCATCGCCTTTTTAGTATTTCCAACCCCTTCTACATCTGCTCTGTAATTATTACTTCTGTAGGTTTTACACAGATGGAGCTACATACAAAAGTTTGAACATTGTGATTCTTGCGTTCCAAAAAACTTTTAACAAGTTTTACTAAATACTGCAATTTCCATCATAAGTAGTTATTGCATTCAGTTCCTCAATTATTATTGACACGAGTATATTTTACTTTAAGATATATTATTTTGGGTCTTTAAAACATGTTGGTTAAGCCCGTTCCCAGTTAAGCCGAACCCGGTAAATCGAGAATTTACTGTATAAAATTAAACAGAGGAAGGTAATAAATAATTGGCGTTACCGCTATCATGAATAGTATTGTTAATCCTGTTAGATATTGAAAGCATTCTATTGAAACATTATTTTTATAATGGTATCTGTTCTTTGTTTAGGGTTATTATTCTCCACATAAATCACAAATATCTCATTTCAAGTTACTCTTTTGAATGAAGATCATTAAAGTTGTCGCAACCAAGCATTTAAAAATGCTTTCTGTTTATTGAATTGGCCTAAGGTCTACAAAAGTACATATATCCATTCAATGGCACTAACTTTTCTCAAGTGAAATTGGAAAAATATTGTATGTAAACCATTAACTAGTACTTATACATTTACAAATATTTGTTATTGGATTGGTTGTAGTTTTATTAGGAATATTCTCCATAAAATGTTTAAGAAATAAATTCAAATGATCATAATATATCACATAATTTTAAAGAAAATTCTTTATTATTACAGAACTGCGTAGTTTCTCAAATGAAGAATTCGAATTTGTAATTTACCTGTTAGTACAATCAAATGCCAGTCGGGCTAAAAGCCAATTCAAGGTTGTGTCTGCGTTGATCTGCAATGCCAGCTTTGACTTTTTGCGAGCGATGTATTTAAAAGACTTTATGTCATTCAACACCTTAATAATAATTATTTTTATATAAATGTAATCAATGTTCTTTTAAGGTGTTCTACATTATATTTAATACAAAGGCTTCGATTTTTGTCTATGGAAGGTTACTTATGTTAGGAATCATTATTTTTCTATATTCAATGTGATAAATGTACATGTGTAATTCATGTCTAATTCATAATATAATATCACACTTAGCAGTATTAAAACATGATATACACATATGATAATCTTCATAAACATGCATCTTCCTATTACCTTTCTGGAGAGTACCATGAAATATGGACCAAACCTGTTTTAAAACAAATATGGGTGGTTAGGAGAAGGTTACACTTTCCATCATATCTTGTTTAAAGTTCTTATTTGTGGAAGTTCGATTTTTTTACTGATTTAATTGGCTCTTCCTTGGGTTAAGACGAACGCATTCGCTCGTGTTCCTGCGATTTCAGAATTTCATTGGCAGTCGTGTGTCTCTTTCTATCATCTATCAAGGGAGCGTGAGGCGGGGGGGAGACTCCACCCATACTGTCATAGCGACTAGCGAGGTGTTAGTTGTCGGCATGTCCGCATTACGAGTGGACGTTTGATGATAGACGCATGAAACAGAAAAACGTTTCACGCGTCTATATATTGCATATATAGACGTGTGTCTATAGACTATAGCCTCGATTCCAAAGAGTATTTATTATTCATATTGTTTAAATTAGCTAAGCTTATATTATATTAGATTATAAGTTGAATACTAGTTTATTCTAAAAGTATTTGACTTATTCAACAACTTTCACCATTACAAAATATTCAAATTACTAACCAATCCAAATCCAATAAACGAACACTGCATTTGGAAAAAGATTTTTTTTCTTCATTTAATTGGGATTTGTACCCGCTTAGCCTTCGCTACGGGGTTACTATCAGGCAGTGGCGGCTCGTGACTTTTGAGTGAGCTAGAGTGCTAAGATTGAAGGGGAATGGCTGCAGTGCCTGTTTCATACAAAACTGAATTTTGGATTGGAAGCCAAAATACCCATCCAAACGGAATGATCTATGTTTTTAATTAAAGGTTTAGTAAATATCTAGTACGGATGAGAAGTATTTTATTTATTTTTGTTTTAATTTTTTAAGTATGTGCCATGAAAAAAAAACAATTTTACAAACGGCTTAGAAAATTATTTGTGGGTTTATCATACCTTTTAAAAGATATATCTCATTTGCTATGTAAGGATGATTACATAAATAAAAATTAAACATTAAAAAAAAAAAGTATTTTTCGGGTCGATATTTTAAATTCTGTATGGCATATTTGTGTTCCATCGTAAATTGGTCGTTTTTAATTTAATTTAAAGTCCACCATAATGCTTATTTTCATATTTTAAATATAAAATTAATTTTATATTTCATTATATTTGTTTAAGTTTGTTCCGAAATTGCTAAATTTTGAGCAAAACCAACGTCGCATTAGTATCGCTGAGGAGTTGTTGAATGACGTCAACGACGATTCAAATTTTCTCAAAAGGGTCATAACTGGTGATGAAACGTGGGTATATGGTTATGACGTCGAAACCAAGGCCCAATGATCCCAATGGAATACTATATTTTTCAAAAGTAAAAAATCGAAGAACACATAAACGTGACTAACCTTTCCAATTGTCAAAAACAAACCACTAATCCAAAATGGTTGATAATGCTAACATACGATAAACATATGTGTACCAACATAACAAAAAAAATAGATAATCGAATGTACACAGCCCGCGAAAATTCAAAATTCACCTTTGCTTTTGAACAGACCTCGCATGTAGGTTACCGACATACCGACATATGCGCCCTTGGGGTGATTTTACCGACTTTGATTTTTCACAAAAACGGCGGTATACAAATCATCTCGATACATTTGCGAACATCTAACAACCTATAATAAATGTTGTTCTACATCTAAGGCTGCGTATATGGTAGACATGCGAGCCGAACTACGAACACGAAAACTGCACATTTTCGATTTAAAATTTGTAAAGGAACGACAAAATGATTTTCTAAGCCATTATGTTTAGTGCAAAATGTGCAAGAAAATAGAATATGTACACTCTGAAGACCCGAAACTGAAAGTGTCTGTAAATACTGATGTCGTCGAAGGAGTAATATGTACCGGAAATGGAAATTCACAATGGTATAAAATTTTTGGTATTAAATATGCCAAATATGGGTCGTTCAACTTACACGAACATAGAACAATATTTCTATTTTTGAAACTGACAATACATGGTGGAATTCCATTATAATAATATAATAAAACACGCATAAAACTTAATTCCACTTTTATTTTATTTTACCATAACCGGTTTTAGCTTGTTAATAATAATAATAATAATTGGATGATATAGCGCCGTTTTTTGTGAAAAATCACCTCAAGGGCGCTGTACAAATATTTCTTAACTAATTATGTACAAACAGATACAGAAAAACATACTTACCTGGCAGGTCGCTTCAGATGAACACAGTTATATTAGAAAATTTATTTATAGAGATGATAGTTTTACATGGTTATTTGTTGCTCCTTTTCTATTGATGTTACATTTATTAGAAGATTGGTGGCACAAGAAGAGTTGGTATTTATTGAGATACTTATAATTTTTAGGACTGGAAAGTATTCATAAAATAACTCAAAATATCTATAAAATTACCTTAAAAAGCGTAAGAAGCTTTTAATAAATATTAACTTTTAATTTTTTATGTACACTTTGGTTATTTACAGTGTTGCGAGCTGTGGACGCATTTGCGCACCGATGCGTGGATTTTTTTATTTTATTTATTTAATGACTTTAGGTAAGTACTAACCGGCTAGCCTAGCTAAGCAATTTACAGGTGAATTTCTTCAATAAAATAAAGCCATCTTCAGACTGGAACTGGTAAAAACGGCGCTATACAAATCATCTGATTATTATTATTAATTATTTGACTAGAACTCTACGCCTTTAATTAAAATTCAATTTTCGAATTAATTGTTAACAATGAATTTAATTGAAGTACTTACCTAAATCGAATACTTTGAATAAAATCAAGAATGAAAGAATTATAGGTACTTTAAATAGGTACCTATGTTTGGAACCAAATTTGATGTTTTTTCTAAAACAAAATTCAATTTTCAAATAAACTCTTTAACTGAATGAATTTTTACCAACAGTTTGATTGTTTTCGTGTATGTACGCATGACGAAATTGAATTTAATTTTTATTTATCAAAATTGCACAGTACATTTTATATGCGTACAAAAATATATTAATAGAATATTGTAAATTGACAACTCCATGAATACTCTGAATACTCAACGAAAATCCAAAAAGGTCGTAATATGTAACTACGACCGCCTTTAAAAAATCCCGAGCAAGGCCGGGTACACATCAGCTAGTCCGTAATAAATTAGTCTGCTAGAGAAATCATCCGCGCGAGCTGAATTTATCACAGCTAAATACCCACCTACTGTGTGTGATGTAGTATGATGATTTACGTACGAGTGTATTGGTTGGCGAGCAGCTATAGCGATACGATCCTCGTCCCCCGTACCTGATTCCGATTCCCCTTTCCCCCCGCTAACAAAAAAGTGCGAGAGCGACGCAAACAAAAAAATATGTGAAATTAAACTTGAATTTGTCGCTAACTAAATAGTAAATTTTGACGCAAATTAAACTATTTTCAGCAGTCATTAAAATTTGATTGTATACTTCATCATATTCCTGAGGTAGTATGACGAATATTTTTTTCAAAAATAGTATCCATTTAGTCACAAATATTTTCCAAAGTTGCAGCTAAAAATATGAATAATTTGTCATCTTTCGTGGCTTATATTTTCTAAATTAAAACAAAAATAAAAAAAATACTACTAATCCTTACTAGATATTTACTATACCTTTTGATAAAAAAATATCTCATTAAGTTTGGGTGGGTATTTGGCCTCTAATCAATGAGTAAGTTTTGTATGAAACAGCCCACGCAGCCGTTCCTCTTAACCTAACTGATTTATCATCTAGGCGCACAGTGAGTTATTTAGTATGTCTCAAAATAGCAAATGGCAGATTGGACGCCCTGGATTTAACGTGCCTTATTACCCTGCGTATACCTATCCGTAATACGAGACAGATATATAACAATAATAATAGTTGGATGATTTTTATAGCGCCGTTTTTGTGAAAAATCACCTCTAGGGCGCTGTACAAATATTTCTTAACTAATTATGTACAAACAGATACAGAAAAACATACTTACCTGGCAGGTCGCTTCAAATGAACACAGTTTTAGAAAAATTTATTTATAGAGATGATAGTTTTACATGGTTATTTGTTTCTCCTTTTAATAATAATAATAAGAGTTAATTTCTATAGTGCAGTTTTGTGAAGGTTCACCTCAAGTGCGCTTTACACTAACTAACCTAACCTAATATAATTGTAAAATAACAGATATACTACATAGTATATCTGTTATTATAATATATATACAATATGCAAATTAATACTATGACATACAATATTCATGAGCAGGTATTATAAAATAACAATTTAGAAACTTTAGAAACAATTTAGAAACTTTTCTATTGATGTTACATTTATTAGATGATTGGTGGCACAAGAAGAGTTGGTATTTATTGAATTATTGGTAATAATTTTTAGGACTGGAAAGTATTCATAAAATGAATTTTAGGACTCGAAAAAATCTGTATAACAATCCAGCGTCTTCAAATAATTATTTCGAGAACTCACCTATTCAAAGATTGCACAGACTTGGTAATGAGTTTAGTTCAATTGATGTTTACGGTGTATTTGAATGTTTTTATTAAATTTATTAAGTTTTTTTTTCTTCATATGCATCGTTTTTTATTGTTATATTTATTATGTTATGTTTCTGTAAAATACCCAACCAGGCATAATAAAGGTTTGTTGTTTTATAAACACGTATATTATAAACTGTTCATGTTTTACAATATCATGGTAATTATAAATCTACTGCAACATACTTTTTTTTCATGTGCGCCTTTTTTTGGTGTATTTATTATGTTACGTTTCTGTAAAACATCTAATCAGGCATAATAAAGGTTTGCTGTTTTATAAACACGTGTATTGTAAACTGTTGATATTTTACATCATGGTAGTTATAAATCTACTTCCTTTATTACCCACGTATTGCGCTGAAACTAGCCACTAACATAGCTTTTATACATATGTCATAATATTATGCACTTAACTACTTTTTATACTCTTTTGTACAACCTCCTGTTATAATATAAGCACAGGTAAAACTATTATTCATTGCGATAATTACGCTGTAACTACATACTGTTATATTGTACGTACATACTTCTTTCACACTTAATTTATTATTTTATGTGAACATTATAGTACTCCTTTGTAAAACTATGTGATAAATGTATCGATATGTAAATGCCTTCTAGGCGTGAATAAATAAATAAATAAATAAATAATCTCTAAGCATTTTGGTTATAAGAAATATGGCACAGGGAAAATAAAAAGCTTAGATTGTTCAGTCCCACATTCAAGGTAATAACAGAATACGATTGGACATATGGACTGCTTGTGGACTACATGTGGACCACATGTGGACTGCATGTTGACTGTTTGTGGTCTGCTTGTGTTCTGCTTGTAGACTGCATGTATACTGCTTATGAACTGTTTGTATCGACAAGGAAAATTTTAAACAAACCAAAATTTACTAACCATTAGTTTGCTTGTGTACTGCATATGGTCTACTCGTGGACTGCTCGTGGACTGCATGTGGACTGTTTGTGGTCTGCTTGTGTTCTGTTTGTAGACTGCTTATGAACTGTTTGTATCGTCAAGAAAAATTTTAAACAAACAAAAATTTACTAACCAGTAGTTTGCTTGTGGACCGCTTGTGGACTGCTTGTGGACTGCATGTGGACTGCGTGTGGACTGCATGTGGACTGCTTGTAGACTTCTTGTGGACTGCTCGTAGACTGCTCGTGAACTGCATGTGGACCGCATGTGGACTGCATGTGGACTGTTTGTGGTCTGCTTGTGTTCTGCTTGTAGACTGCATGTATACTGCTTATGAACTGTTTGTATCGACAAGGAAAATTTTAAACAAACCAAAATTTACTAACCATTAGTTTGCTTGTGAACTGCTTGTGGACTGCACATGGACTGCGTGTGGACTGCATGTGGATGGCATGCGGAGTTCTCGTGGACTACATGTGGACCGCATGTGGACTGTTTGTGGTCTGCTTGTGTTCTGCTTGTAGACTGCATGTAGACTGCTCATGAACGGTTTGTATTGACAAGGAAAATTTTAAACAAATTTTAAACAAACCAAAATTTACTAACCATTAGTTTGCTTGTGGACTGCGAGTGGACTGCATGTGGACTGCTTGTTGACTGCTCGTGGACTGCACGTGGATCGCATGTGGACTGCATGTGGACTGTTTGTGGTCTGCCTCTGTTCTGCTTGTAGACTGCATGTATACTGCTTATGAACTGTTTGTATCGTCAAGGAAAATTTTAAACAAACCAAAATTTACTAACCATTAGTTTCCTTGTTGACTGCTTGTGGACTGCATGTGGACTGCGTGTGGACTGTTTGTGGACTGCTCGTGGACTGTATGTGGACCGCATGTGGACTGCATGTGGACTGTTTGTGGTCTGCTTGTGTTCTGCTTGTAGACTGCATGTGTACTGCTTATGAACTTTTTGTATCGAGAAGGAAAATTTTAAACAAACCAAAATTTACTAACCATTAGTTTGCTTGTGGACTGCTTGTCGACTGCATGTGGATTGCATGTAGACTGCTTGTTGTCTGTATGTGGACTCCCTGTGTTCTGCATGCAGTCTGCTTGCACTCCGCGTGCGGTCTGCTTGTGAACTTGTAGGGCATCAGAATATTGTTTGGTTACGCCATGGACCAGAGTGCTTTGTGGAATGTAAGTGGTTTTTACGCCGGTTATATCATGTGCATAGGTTAAAAATAGTAATAATAGCTTTCAAATAGTGAAAATAGTCAGTCTGGATATCGTATCATATTATTATTACTACATTATTTCTGAGAACCAGTATCAATGGACATTGGAATGGAGGCTATGCTGGCAATTTTTTTTTTTTTTAAAAAGGCAAGATAAATACATATACAGTGAAGATTCCTGCATTTAATCCGTGATATATTGTGAGGCTGATGGAAAGTTGCAGTACTTGCTATCCACCCTCGGTGTGGTGCCCTTGAAGTGGGCGGGTCTGCGGCAGGACCGGGAGTAAGAGAGGCATTATAAACACACTCCATCAGGTCTCCTCTCTTTAGTGGGAGACAGCAACAACTAGTGTGTCGGCCGCTGTTGGCCTTGTCTACTGCTTGTCTGTGGTTGGTCGGTCGGTTGGCTGGTTTGTTGGGGAACATTATTGAAGAATGCAAAAAAGTGCTGTTTGGAATTATACATAAACGACACTGCCTTGAAAAGGGCAGTTGAGAATTTTACATAATGTGACAATGCCTTGAAAGGGGCAGTTGGGAATTTTACATAATCTGACATGCCTTGAAAAAGGCAGTTGGGAATTTTACATAATGTGTGTGACAATGCCTTGAAAAGGGCAGTTGGGAATTTTACATAATGTGACAATGCCTTCATTCTCTGACAAATTTAATTTTACCAATACTGCAATACCAATGAGATAGCGGCACACGACATCTTGGAAAAGTGCCTTGAAAAAGTTTTTTTTTGCACATTTCCCAGTTGAGATGTTCTCCCTTTGGTAGTTGCGATGTTGTGGCAGAGGACAGAGCTGGGGTTGTCAGTAGGTAGAAACAGTGAGCCAATGACATCGGGGGGTCTTAGAGAGCTGTAGGGGGGTCCGGGTGGCAGGCAGCGGTAGAGTTCAAGTTTCAAAGCAGGCTGTCAGAAGGGCAGAGAAGAGTCAGGGAGGTAGAAGTATACAGAAATCACGAAGAAGTTGAAGATACCAAAAGTTCTTCAGGCGGAGTCGAACTCGTAGAGGCAGCAGGAACGTGTAGAGAATATTACGAAGAAGGAGCACTTGTAATGACTGGATGTCAATTCCTTGACTAGAGGTAAACACTCTAAAAAAAAATACATTTCTAACATCTCGATGCTCTGTCAATAGGTTGCAAAATTAAGATCTACGTGAGAATATCCCGTATTATGAATTTACTGGCCTGTTGCAGAAGTTGATTTTTTAGTGAAAATACACAAAAATAAAAACCTTTTTCATTAAAAATGATAGACTTTTTTATTAAATAATTTTAATTTAACGTAAACCCGTCTCTCTGCCAGTGAATTTATTTCGTAAATATGAATCAGACGGGTCTACTGCACTGGTAATCTGATTTTTCAGATCAGAATTAAAATTATTATTAGAAGTATTTTTTAATTCTAAATTTGGTTTTTGAGGTCCTCTGGATTTGGAATTACTGTGGTTACTGTAGTATAAATATTGTTTTACATTTACCCATGAATTCGGAGAATGGAGTCGCGCATCGGATGCTGGGTGTATTGCGAGGCCCATGTGACGTGTCCAAGGGTGTTTAGATCGGTCCAGAGGCTGCTATTTCAAGGTTGGGCCATGGGAACAGGGTGCTTTCTGGAATGTAAATGGTTTTTACGCTGATTATATCATATGCAAAAATTAAAAATATAACAGTAATATATGTGGTTGTAATCAAATAGTGACAATAATAAACATAGTCCAAACGCATTGTATCATAATAAAATTATTTCTGTAAACCTGTGTATTATAATAAATAAAATGAACTAAATATCAGGCCGTTTCTCACCAGATGTGGGTAGAGAAGGCAGATTGACACATCTGTCTCGACACACACGCCTTGCTTCATTCGCATTCATCCAATGTAATAATTCCACCTCTGCGGGATGGAACTTGATTTAGATGTATTAGCCTCTCCCACAATGTTTTGACGCGGCCATTTGATAAATATATTTGTTGAAGTCCACTTACATAAACTATGTCTATTTTGTAAGGGGGTCTCGGGTCGTATGGAGAATAAATGTTAATTATTTCGCTGTCTGCAAATGATCCCAACTCCCCCCCTTTGTCGAATGTATACTGCGCAGTCTGCGGGAAATACGTTCTCACCAATCTCTTAAAATGTGACTGAAATAAAACGTCAGAGAGAGAGAGAAAGAGGAAAATGCTTTTTCGTCGGTCATGCGCAGAACGCGGTAGATCTGCGGGTCCCGCTGCCCACTACAGTTCGCCTGTGTGCCATTACTTCTGGTACAGAACTTCTTACATTATATTACGACATGCTGGCTAACTACACAATACACAAACCGTCTATCGCTAAACTAGAGGTATATTAAAATTATGGAAAAACAAGAGAGTTGGGGTCGCGGTGGTGACTCTTCAGGTGTAGCGTATGTACAGTATACAAGCATATCTCCCATCCTAGAATACTCCATCTGTATGGTTGTAGACTGTGGCTGTAGACAGTAGGGTGAATGCTAAATGCTGGGGGGGATGTTCTGAAAAAGCTGTAATAACTACAATTTGCAGTTGTCGAATAATTCACGTAAAACGAATTTGAAACTATATTTAGAGCGGGAAAATTTTTAATTCCAAGTAATAGTTACATTTGAAAGTAATTAAAAACGTACCTCTGAAGTTTTACTAGGAACAAATCCCTGACCTCCTGGCCCTGGTATTTTCCAAATTCAACTGTGGTATGTGGCAACAAGCAAACAAGAAGTCTCGCTGAAAACAAGGGATTTGCTTTAAATGTAATAAATAAAAGAAATACAGATTAACAGATGTCACAGTTGTAGAAAGACTCCGACTAAGAGACGGTAGTTTCAATTTTGCACACTATTACAAAAAGAAAATATATTTTTAATGAATTAAGGTACTACAGGTAACCTATGAAATCATATTATCATTTTATAGATAGGATTTTAAGGAAAGGTGACTTTGCCTTCTAGTCTTTTACCGGGTTCATACTCGATACCGATGTACTGGTGTACGTTTTAGTTCGTTCAGGCACCTGATAACGGCAGACCTACAAGGCGAGATCAACACAAGGAACTGTAAACGAGTATGTCTTTTGTAGATCTTATCCATCTGCACAGAGGATGTAGCTAATTGGTCGGTAGGGTGAATTCACGGCCGACAGTTGCTACTGTAATGGAAGGTTATTGAATTCTGAAACACAGATATTCTCAGAGATGTGGAGAGTAGTGCGTCCAATAAGTATAGATCTAAATTTTGGTAAGAGGGATTGTAAATCTAATTAAATCTCAATTTCATTGCCGGCAATCCAGCGAGACGTTAAAGCTTTCACATGAACGATATCTGCCTCACTTGAGGACGTCTTTTCTGACCAAAATAATACGATTCCAAAAACACGACAGGCGTAAAATTGTATAGCTCTGTCTCTTTCAATCGATATTGAACCGTACCATGACGAAAATTGATTGCGGGTGGGAGGGAGGGAAATGTTGGCTCGCCGGCGTGCCGGAGGATTTTCACGCGGCCGAGTGCCGCGTGAGAGAGCGCGAAAAGCGATGAAAAACTAGAGGGATAGCACCGGCACGAGCGGCCGGACACGGGAAAATGCGAAACCGCCACGGTCCTAGGGCGAAACGAGCGGAAGACGCCGCCGTTCGAACAGCGTCGCACATTTCACATTTATATCATTCGTTTTAGGATTGAACAATGGACGACATACCTCGTAAAGTATCCTGCGATATCGCCTGCGGCCACAGGAACAAGCACAGACACCATAATAATCGATATCCATCCACAATAATGATATGATGACAGAGGTACGCAAACAAAAACAACCAACAATGAAGTGACAGCTATTTTCCACAGACAAAAGAAATTCATAGAAAAAAAAAAAAACGATAATCGATAGTAGGGTACAATGACAATTTTTTTTTTTAACCAAAAATTAAAGAAAAAAATTACAAACTGGAATATTCAAACGATTTTTTTTTACGATAGGAATAGTCCTTCAACAACGTTTTTAATATTCACATTTCAAATTAGGGCCAAAACGCCTTCTTTCGCGCGGTTTTGACTTGTGACGTCACTGCTCATATCTTGACAGCTGCCATAGTCGCGCTAGTGTAATCCAGTAATCAGTCTTCAGTTGATCGTTT
>JAHDVE020004152.1:0-47422 GCA_022606495.2 Halesus radiatus
ATACAAATTATCCAATTATTATAATTATACACCAAAATAAAATTACGTTAAAACAGGTCCTGCTCGGGATCCCTGCGTAATGCCGGAACCATTTAGCATGTCCAACTGAGATCTTTGTGATCATGTATCTGGAACGGCGAGCACTCATAAACTATTTATGTAACAAGATATTCCGAAAATATGTAACGCGAATAATAATAAGAAAATTATAAAGCTGCCATGTAAATTATACGTCGCGCATGAAAAACGACACCTGCCGGACCGTGGGCTTTTTTTCGTTTTAATTATTTCGCTTTTTATTTAAAATTAATGTTGCTTGTGTGAGATGCCATCGGAGCATGGCAACACCGAACCGCGAAGAGATTGCTTCGAATAAAAATGACTAATTAAGAGATAAAGTAAAACAACGCAAATTTATAATTTTGTAGTAACGATTTTGAGTAGGTACCGATGTAGATAAGACTTATCTCGACACTACCCGATACAAGGTTTCACTCAATGAACGATAGCAAAAAAGTAACTCATCTATCTAAAATTGTGAGCAGGTAGGTACCTACTTTCCGATTAGTGCCTTAACAATCGATTAACAATTTATACGTTTTATATAAATGATCTACATAGCAATTGCAAGAGGAGGTCCAAAAATCCCATCGCAAGATCACCCATAATTGTACAAATGACCGCTAGAGTGCTCGAGCCGCCAAGCAGCCATTTCTCGTATAATTTTTTTTCGGAAAAAACAGAATAGTTGCTACCTATGTATGAGGCGATGCGTGAATGTGATAAGGCTCGTCCTGACTCCGAGAGGCTTGTGACGCATGCACTAGATAAGGGCGAACAAGTATCAAGCAAGAGTTGAACGCAAAAAGATTAAAAAAAAAAGTTTAACTTTAAAATATATTTGTAGAACTCTATTTTCATTTAAAGTTTTTATTCTTAATAATAACTATTATTATTTAACATTAAAAAAATTAAAAAAAACAGTTTGATATTGTCCTCGGAAGGCAAAACAGCTGTCACGAGTAATAATAATTACCTAGTAAGACTTTTTGTAAGTAAACCTTTAAAAAAAAGAATACCTATTTTAAAATATTTATAAATTTTTCATAGTCTCCATAAAATAGTTGTATACTAATATATTACAGGGATTGAGGCCATCCACTTGCTAAAATTTCAACGAAATCACGCGATCCTTATGCAGGTAGTGACAAGGTCGAAATTCCCGCTTAACATCGGACGCGTGTTTTGATTTACACAAAAAAACATCACCAAAACGCGTATTTTATTTTAATTTGTAAAGCTCGGGTATAAATATTAAAATGTTTTACGGTCATATTCTAAAAAAACTTAATTTGCCACAATGAAGAGATACAATATCGGTAAAAGGGTTCGTGAGTAGGAGATTTTGCCCTTTAAATTTTTTTTCTAGGCTTAGGCCAAGGGTGTGTTCTACTTGCAGTGCTTAATTAAATGATCTATGATATTTCTAGGCCATCAAATTCTCAAACCGAAAACACACAATTTTGCATTACTTCCCATTGCATCATTTTAAGATACATTGCAATAAATGAGAAATGGTAAAAAATATACATAGATAAACAAGTATTAGGAATAACAAATAGTACAAGTAAGTAAACATTTGTTAATTTAACAATACTGAAGATGATAATCTGTATCAAACATGCAAGAAGTGAAAGGTTAAAGGTAAAGTCACAGAGCAAATAACTGAGTGAGTATAAATTAATTTGAAAAAAAAAAATTAACGAAATTTTAACGATAAATCATAAATCTTTGCAACCTTATTGTAATGTTCTATGATAGAAACATTGTGTAGTTAGTTCGGTGACTTCACTATGAGATGTTGAGGAGGACCACCAACGTTCGTTCATCTTTGTGTAGGTACCTAAGATGAATTTGCGCAGTTAGGTACCGTACTATCGAGCTTAACCCTTACGTTCATGAAGGTAAAAATTGAACGTACAATCCGAAGGGGGGTCACCGGGGTCCCCCATAAAATCGGGAAGCGACTGTGATTTTTTATATTCCTTTTCCCCTTTCCAGTAACACTCAGATATTAGTTATCACCGTTTTATCCGGACATGGCAATTTTCAGCCGATTATCGTTTTGCATTTAATAATGTAAAACGGTACCTAATAGGCAGTAGGGAGTAGTAATGTCGTCGGAATAAGATCTATATTATTTTAATTTATGTGCATATAAAAATTAATGTAAGTTTGTGTAACTTTGTTTGTTTATTCTCGGTGTTCTCGAAAATCACTGGACTGGTTTCGCTGAAAATAGCACAGTTTGTTTTTTGTTAGTGCCGGGAAGGTTTAGAAAGTAGTTTGAATGAAATCCAATATGTAAACACTATGTACCTACCTAGGTATTTCTCATATTTTTTTATAAAATGCTGAAATTGAGAAAAACCCATTGAAAAAAAAACAACGGTAGGTAACTAGTCCCATATATTCCCCAACGCCAACTAAGCTTAACTAATCCGTGGTATTTTGAACGTGTGTAAAAACTCTGACCGGTTCGAAGATTGAAGCCATACGAGATTCGTAAAGAGTGCAAGGCTGATTATTATTTATTATTTATTTTATTTTATTTATTATATTATATACGCCCTATATGGGCTTTTACATATTTAGTTTATAATATTCACACAGGTGCAAAACACATTTCAGTAACTGCACCAAAAACTAATAATGCACAGTAACAGAAAAAATAAAAAAATAACGGGTTCAATATCCACCAAGTCAATACTGACATTGATAACAAATAAGTAAATAATGTTAAAAGTTGTAGTTAACAATAATTTATAAACCAGGCAGAAACAAATCACTCATCCTCCTTTTGAAATTTGCCAAGTTTAGATTATTGTCAAATACATCCATATCATTTAAGTATTTGTTACCAAGACTGTGTAAGCGTTGAATTGGTGAATTTAAACTATAGTTAGAACGGGATAAAGATATGTAGAAAGTTAATGTCTGTCTTGTAGTTCGATTGGGTATGTACAAGTTTATTAAATGCAGGAGTTCAGAACAATTTAATTTACAGTTTAACAATTTTAGTAAAAAGGTTAGGTCGTTAATTTTCCGTCTGTTTTCTAATGTTGGAATATTTAAAATATTCATTAACGATGGGTAATTTATGTGCTCTAAAGGTATGTTTACTTTAAAATTTATGAAACGCAAAAATTTTCTTTGAATTCTTTCAATATTGTGAATATGTATTTTGTAGAAAGGCGACCACACTATGGAATTATGTTCAATTAAACTTCTAACTAGGGCTATGTACAATAATTTTATTACTTGTAACGATTGAAAATTTTTTATTGTTCTTAATATAAATCCTAAAGTTTTCATACCTTTATTTACAATTTGTTGAATGTGAGCAGTGAAATTTAGTTTCTCATCCATTATAATTCCGAGATCTCTCATTTCTGTAACTCTTTGTAAATTAATTTGATTTACTGAATAGTCAAAAAAGAGAGACGTTTTCTTTCTGGAAAAGGTTAGAGTTTTACATTTTTCAACATTTAGATATAAATTGTTTTGTGAGCACCAGTTATTTAGCATGTCAATATTAAACTGAAGAATTTGACAGTGGTTTGAATCAGTTATTTCTCTATATAATTTAATATCGTCGGCGAATAGCAAAACTTTGACACCTTTAAAGCCGTTGACTATGTCGTTTATAAAGACAAGAAATAAAACCGGACCAAGGTGACTACCTTGCGGTACGCCACTAGTAGCGGAAAACGATTTGGATATAAAAGATTTTATTTTAACAAACAAGGTTCTATCTGATAAGTAACTACTTAACCACTTTAAAATATTTCCTCCAATTCCCAGGGCATGAAGTTTCCGGATCAGTACTTTGTGAGATACTTTATCAAAAGCCTTCGAGAAATCAGTGTATATACAGTCAACTTGTTTATTTTTTGCAAATGCCTCCAATATATAGTTTTGAAAAAGTAATAAATTTGTTGTAGTTGATCTACCTTTGATGAAGCCATGTTGTTGGTCATTTATTACTTCTATTAGTGTGGGATATATTTCATCCAGAACCAGAGATTCAAAGATTTTGGGTAATACAGATTGTATGCATATTGGCCGATAGTTTGAAATGTCAGTCTCGTCACCTTTTTTAGGGATAATAAAGCTGGATTTCCAGTAGATGGGAAAATATCCAGACGATAGGAGATGGTTAAATAGAATGCTCAGTGGCTTAGACAATACAGAGGAGCATTTTTTTAGGAAAATTGGCGGAATGGTGTCCGGGCCTGCAGATTTGTTTATATCTAGGGAACATAATTTCCTTTTAACAGATTCTTCCGTGATGAAGCAATTGGTTAAATGTGTGGTTTTTTTAAAAGTGTATGAGGGTATATTTTCTTCTGGTGTTTCATCATCATATACATTTTTGAAGAAATCTGAGAAAAGATTTGCAATATCTTGTGTACAGTTGGCGTATTTATCATCCATATGCATTTCTGGTGGATAGTCAGTACTGTCATTGTTTATTTTTTTTAAGAAAATTCCAGAGATTGTTTGATTTTAAAGCTGTGTTCTCGATATAATTAATATGTGATTTGTAACAGATTTTAGAGAGTTCTTTGCATTTTTTTTTCTAGATTCACTGAAATTTGAATAGTCAATTTTTGAGTGAGTTTCTTTGAATTTTTTGTGAAGTTTTTTTTTTGTTGTAATGTGGCTATTAAATTTGATGAAAACCAAGTTGGATATTTATGGTTTTTAGGAATATATAGTGGTACATATGAGTTGATGGTGCTAGAAATTATTGAATATAAGTTTTCTAAAGACTTGTCAGTGTTCATGTCTGACAAAAAAGACCAGTTGACGTGAGAAAGATGGTAATTTATAGAATCAAAATCTGCTTTTTTATAGTTTAGAGTTTCTTCGACGGGTTTTGATTTGACATAACATACATTTAATTTAATATGAAGAGGGGGGTGATGATTATCAACCGGTAAGATTGGATCATTACATTTTTCAATTTGCAAGTTAGAATAGTTAGATATAGCTAGATCTAGTAGACGATCGTTTGTGTTATATATAAAGTTATGCTGGAAAAGATTTAAAAAATTTGTCATATCTAAAATCTCACGTGCACGATCATTTTCACTTTCATTTACAATGAAACCACTATCACTAGAATTCCATTTTAGGTTGGGGAGGTTGTAATCCCCGAGAATAATAATTTTAGAGTTGGGGTATTTATAGAGTAAATGTTCTACATCTTCACTGTGACTTCGGTAGTTTTCGGCATCAGAGAGTGGTGGTATGTACAAGGTTGCGATTATTATTTTTTCTACAGTGGTATCAATTTGTATGAATAGTTGTTCCAGTGTGTTGTTTTTAGTTTTGAGTTTTCTTGATGTTAGTTTCTTCTTTATTGCAATTAGTACTCCGCCGCCCCTTGTTTTAGAGCTGGATTTAGAGTTTCTGTCACGACGAAAGATTTTGTAGTTTTTTAATCCGAGTTCTGTTGATTTTATTTCCGAGTCGAGCCAGGTTTCTGTAAGCACATATACGTCATAATGATGTGAATATATGATAGATCGTAGTTCATCTAATTTTGTACGAAGTCCCCGAGCGTTCTGGTAGTATATCTTGAGTTTGCATTGTTTTTTGGTGGAATTTGCACAATTTTAGGATTTCCGTTTATATATTTTATAGTAATATCGTTTTCGCCATTTGACTTCCGGTTTTCCAGTTCTTCTCTTAAGTTTTTCAGATGTTTTTGTTGAAAAAGCGTAGCATCGGGGTACATCCTAGTGTTGTTTTTTAGCAGATGACGTTTACTTAGTAGTGTTCTGGATGATGTGGGATTGGTGAATTCTATTTTGAGCGACCTGGCTTTTCCATCATTTAGTTTCCCAATTCGGTAAACGCGTAACATATCATGACTTGCGGTATTGTCTAGGGCAGAGATTACAGCAGTGACAGTATTTTTGTCATCGATTAGTTTGTTTGCTGCAGTTTGTTCAATGCTTTCGGGTATATTACACAGGATGATATTTTTAGCTCTTTCACTGCGTTCATTGATTTCAGAAATTGCCTCACAAATGTCAAGGTTATTTTGCGGGGCTGGGATATTTGTTCCGATTTCTTTATAAGCCCGTAATTCTCCCTCTAGACTTGCTGTTTTAGTAGACACAGCTTGTGCCATTCTACCAATGGCTATTAGGAAATGACTTGTAATTGGAGTCAGTTTTGTTATTTGGTCTTTACTGAACTTGTTTGCTGGATCCGTTAAGCAGGTATTAAATGCAGCAACGGCTTTCTCTGCATTTGTTATGAATGTTTCAATATCCATGTTGATAAAAAGGTTGTAAGAAAACAAAAGTTTTTTTTTAATAATTTAAAATAAATAAATTTAGATTGATAGTTATGCTCCCCTGAAAGTTTGATAGCACCGAGTATAACAAAATCTGCAAGGTGTGATAGAGACAGCAGAATAGACAATGTGGGTAGCAATTTTATCTTCCAGATATTTACACTGTCACTTTTATTTTTATTTTATTTTATTTAATCTTTTTAGCACTTTATAGTCACGTTTCTTATTTAGACGTAAACAAATTTCACTGGTGGCTCATTTATGCCTCGTTTTATTAAAGTTTTCACTGCTTAAAGTATATATTTTACTAGATTTTCTTAATTTAAGTAGAACTAATGCTTTCGTGTGCTCACTGTGTCACTGGTGAAGAAGGTATGTAAGTATGTTTGGGTATGTAGAGCGAATGAACGAAGAGAGGAGTGTAAGGAGAATATATGCGCGAATGTGAATGGGAGAAGAAGCCAGGGTCGCCCGAGGAAGACATGGCACGATCAAGTTAATCAAATACTCGAGTCGGGCCATGTCAGAAGTCGGAATAACAGAAGAAAATGTATGAAGCGTTGTATGAATGTGAATGAAGCGAGAAGTGTATGCCAAGATCGAGTTGTTTGGCGGTCCGTCCTCTCTGCCTACCCCTGCGGAGAAACGGCGTGATGGTTAGTTAGTTAGTTCTCATAATCTATATATATAAAAATCAATGTAAGTTTGTCTGTCTCTCTGTCCTCGATTTTCTCGAAAACTACTGGAACGGTTTCGCTGAAAATGTTTTATAATTAGTATTAAAAACATTGAACCCGCCATGTTTTATTTGGTTTAGCCCATTGATATAACACTCTGGTTAGCCACAGATTTCATATTCAAAAGGAGAAGGTTTTTTTTGGTAGAATATTTTCAAAATGGAAAATACGAGTAATACCTACTTAAGAACTTTATGATTTAGATATATTTTGTAAAAATAAACGTTTGGAATGAAATAAATTATTCAAATGAATGTTTCTTTATTTGGAGATAGTTTCTTTCGCTGTCAAATCAATTATGGCACCCTAATGACAAGCAAGAATTCACAACTTCATAACTTTATTCCAAATCCCGAGCAAGGCCACATCAGGTACACATCAGCTAGTATTTAATAAAATACTTATTATTTTCAAAGCATTACTTCGCCAATGAAGAGAACTGGCTCTTGAGTTCGGTGTAGGAGAAACATGTTAATAACAATAAGAATGCATAGTTAAACACAATAAACAAGGCCGTATACGCAATGAATATTAAGTACTAGAATTTAGGTAGCATTAATAGATATACATATGGCTAATACTTTCAATGATTAACATAAAGATATTTATTTTAAATGCAGATAGATTATCGAGCAGTTTTTGAAGGATTATCTAAATTAAGGAGGAGGTACGTAATGTATAGAATAACTTAGATATCACACAAAACTCTCGTTTGGGGTAAGTTTATTACCCCCCTCCGGAACGGGAGTGTTAACCTGCACGATTGAAATAGATCACAGGCCTGAAATGCGCCGTCATGTTGTGATGGATTAAAACTAAAATGACGTCACGGCAGATATATGGTTGATTTCTTCGACAGGTGAGTTATTGTCATCTTTCGGAATTACCGCTGTGTCTATGGGAAAAAAAACTTCTAAGAGGGAGAGGCGTGTTTATGGAAGGGGTTGTGATTTATGTATCGATCCTGAAAAACAAGTAGCTCTTGTACCCGTTTTTTATAAAATCTTTCCTAAACGCTCATATTTTAACATATATTTAGGTACTTACGGTAGGTATGTAAAGCAGAAAATCTGCGTACTGGTAGGTAGGTAACAAAAAAAATTCCTCCACACTAAACTTTAAAGCAAAAATGTATTTTTGTAGCAGCAAAAACCATTGATAAGCACTAGCGTCAGGAAAATTGCACACCGTTTTTTTTACCTGATTTGCATGGCCTAGTAAACATTTTCACCGTGAAATGTCATTTCAATCATGAGCTATGGAGTTTCGAATTTTCCATTTAACTGACCAAAGAGAATGCCTACATCTTTTTAATTGCGGTAAGAAGAAATATATATAAAACTCGAAGAAATGGCTGTTTGGCGGCGCCAACACTCTAGTGATCATTTGCGTAACTGTGAGCGATCTAGCGGTGGCATTCGAAACTTTCGTACCTCCTCTTTCAATTGCTATGTAGATTATTCACAATTAACTTATACTTCAGGAAATACAGCGGTTCAAAATTAAGTCCACAATTTTGAATATATAATATTATATAATTGTTCAAATGATTGATTGTCATACGAGATATCCGTTCGAAGCTTTAAAATTTTAAAATCCTTGTGCTATTGACCTGAACACAAACGTTTTTTTCTCTATAATCTCCTTATATAACGATAGAATTTAGATAGGTAGGTAACCCAACACCTAGCTGTATTCCCACCGCAATTAAATAATGGTTTCCCTTTAATTTGAAATGACCTATGCGAATGATTTAATTTTCTCGCAAAACTCAATCGGATAGATTTTATGGAAGTCGAGATGTCGCTTTTGCAGACCTCAAGTTGTGGTTGTGGCTAACAACCGCAACCACAATACAACAACAGACCAATAATAAAAGTTAATTCCACAACCGAACAACAATAAGCATAAAATTGAATTTTTTTGTGTTTCTAGTTTATTCCTTGAAAATCCATGGAATATAACTTAACTTTCAAGCAATGTTCCATTTTTTAAAAATGGCCTGCAAAATTAAGCCATAATATGTGCGCACATTTCAAATATAGACTTAAAATATTAAGGAACTCTAGTTCATTTTTTTTCAAATCAATAATAAGTAACTCCAGTCCAATTTTTTAATTTATTTTTTTCAATAATGACTTTCAATCTTAAATACCAGTATATTTCTTTTTTTTCTTTCTAAAGTGAGTTTTCATAGTTAAAATAATTTTCAAAGTTTCAATTTTTCAAAGGCCGCCAAAACTCTCCAAATCTATGGCCGATCGGTTTTGATCAGTTTTGAGGTTAAAATGTCAAATATCAAAACAAGGATGAGCTCTACCGTACACACTTTTATATTCTATCCATAGTAAAGCATAACTAAACACAAGTAGGAAAAGTATGTGCCTTTTTAGAAACTTTAACTCAAAGAATAATAATAGTATTAAGCATTAACATTATCATAATATCCGTATTGATAATTGGTTTGTTCATGAATAGTCTAATTTCTTTCATTAATAATATATATATATATATTTTTTTTTAATATTGAACATCAATTATACAGCTTAATGTCACCCAACTTAGGTTTAAATTTCGCCAAAACTATAAAAAATACATACGAGTATTTACAAAACAAACAAAAAATATTTTTTTTCAAACTAATCCAAAACAGAATGCTCACATGACGTCAGATGTTCCAAATGCAATGGTACCAACATTACACGGTGTTTTGATGACTTGATTTTTTATTCACTTTTAAATAACGATTTATAAATTCTACGTGTTATACATAATGAAAGTTATATATTCAGAATCGGCGTACGCTGATCTATATAAATATATATTTTTAAAGTCATTATTACATTCCAACTTAAATTCCAGTATTTTTTATTATGTTTTCAAAGCCCGCCAAAACGCACGAAATCTATACCTTGTGACGTCACTTTGCCACCGAAAATTTTATGCTGAATTTTGTATGCGAAAATTTCGAGACGTTTTATCTCTCAAAATTTAACCGCTTTTAATTGAGGACACATGTGTAAAATATCAGCATCTCGTCACCATTGTTTTTGCTTTATACGTAATTATAAAAATGCAACCTAGCCCTACTTTCATTCATTTTTTCCGTCATTCTGATATTCGAATCTCGTTTTTGAGGTTATGTCTAAACAAGAATTTACACCACAGTACATAAGTAATATAATTATATACCGTTTCAGAAACTTTTACTCAAAGTTCTGTACGAGGGAAGCGTTGCATGTGTTAGGGTAAACGGTGATTTTACGGGGTGGTTTGACATCACAAAAGGTGTTAAGCAAGGCTGCGTAATGTTGCCTTGATTATTCAATCTATGCATGGATAATTATATGCAAGAATTGAAAGAGGTGGGATTGGGCGTGAAAATGAGTAACATCAGAGTATGTTGCTTGTTGTATGCTGATAATGCGGTGCTGATTGCTAACAGTATGGAAGATCTACAGTCCCTCGTATCTAGGATGCACGAAGTATGTATGAAGAATGAGTTAATTATGAATGTAATCAAGTCTAAAGTCATGGTGTTTGAAAGAGAGAGAGTTCGAAAACAGTGTGCAATTTAGGTGTGAATGATGAATACTTGGAGCAGGTCGATGTGTTTGTATATTTGGGAAGTATGTTTACGAGAGATGGAAAGAATGATATTGAAAGAAGGGTGAATACGGGAAACTCCATTAACGGAGGACTGAACGCGGTTGGCGCTAACAAAACGTTGTCCAAAGAAGCGAAGCTAGCATTCCACAATGGAGTGCTGATACCAACCCTGATGTATGGTAGTGAGGCATGTAACTGGCAGAGGAATGACGAAAGTAGACTGAATGCTGTAGAAATGAGATATCTGAGACGAATGTGTGGTAAAACCATGTATGATCGTGTGAAAAATGTTGAGATTCGTAAAAAATGCAAGGCTGATGTAAGCGTAGTGAGCAAGATTAATAAAGGGACGCTTAGATGGTTTGGGCATGTAGAGCGAATGAACGGAGAAAGGAGTGTAAGGAAAATATATGACACGAATGTGAACGGAAGAAGAATCCGGGGACGCCCGAGGAAAACATGGCACGATCAAGTGAATCAAATACTCGAGTCGGGCCATGTCAGAAGTCGGAATAGCAGAATAGAATGTATGAGACAATGTATGAATGTGAATGAAGCAAGAAGTGTATACCAAGATCGAGTTGTTTGGCGGTCCGTCCTCTCTGCCTACCCCCGTGAAACGGTGTGATGGTTAGTTAGTTAGTTAATAACAATTATAGATCTGAAAGTCATCCAAATTCCGATTGAATTTGGCCAAAACTAAAAAAATACACATTTAAATACAAAACAAAATCGACAATATAAATTTCCATACAAATCCAAAACCAGAATACGTGCGGACGCTACCCGTGACGTGAGATGTTCTTTATGCAATGGTACCAATATAATAGGGTGTTTTTATGAGATGTTCACTTTTACGTAACGATTTATAAATTCTACGTATTATTGTATATATAATAAACTTATATAATCTGAATCGGCATTTTCTGGTCCGTGCGAAATTTTTTTTGAGCCATAATATTTTTCATCGGAGTTCCTTATTATTTGATAAAAAAATGTTAAAGGTAATACCTACTTAATAGCATGTCGGATTGGTAGGTAGGTGTACTTATAGGTACCGTTCTTTATTAGGTTCATTGAATTCAGACGGCCTCCATGGTCGAGGGATAAGACTCTCGACTACAAATCGGAAGGTCGCGGGTTCAAATCCCGGCGTGCGCAAGTAAATTTTATGTAATTAAGTTGTGCCGTTTCACAATTAATTAATTTAAAAATAACATATAGTATACTTGCGCACGTTCCAGAGTGGAAGATACTCTCAGTATCGCCCTGGAGAAAGACCACCATTCAGAATTGAAACGTTGCTTGAAATGGCTTTTAGCCGTGTTTGGTGACCAGATCTGAATAGCCAGGTATTTCCCCACCTCCCTCTTCCCCTTCTCCTTCCCATCCCCAATACCTTCAGCCTCACAACATACCCCAATTGGGAATGCCATAGTCTGACTTGCTCCCAGACAGTTGGGACTCTTATGCGGTATTCATATAAAAAAATTTAAAAAAAAAACCATCATTATAATGATTCCATTCAGTCGGGTTGGTGAGTTCTTACCCAGTACGAAGGAGTAGGTACCATGTCCGAGTAGGTGCCTGTCGTATTTCAGAGCTGGTCCAGTCTCCTGTCAGGGTGGCATTACCGGTGACGGCGGTGTCGCCAATGTCGTCATCCGTTGTCGGTGTCGCCCTGTCGCCAGGTGCAGCCAATTAAGGCGACACATTACAACGCACGGGCGCCGCTAATTCAATCATGCCGCTCCCGCTACTGCACTCGATGAGGAAAAAAGAAATAAATGTGTATTAATGACAAATTTTAAAAAAATATATATTTTTATTGTAAATCATGTTTTTATTGGCAAAAAAAAAAGTTTCACGTGAAATTTCTTTGAATTTTGAAAACTTGAAATCTAGGTGTTTGAATCAAGGTGTCTGAAAACAAGATGTCTGAAATCAAGGTGATGATTAAAATGAAAGTGTCTGATATCAAGGTTGACATAAAAAGGGGTTTCTAAACTCTTATATTGATGTCAGTGTCTGTACCTATAGATAATCAATAAATCGGTGTCTGAAAACAAGATGTCTGAAATCAAGGTGATGATTAAAATGAAAGTGTCTGATATCAAGGTTGACATAAAAAAGGGTTTCTAAACTCTTATATTGATGTCAGTGTCTGTACCTATAGATAATCAATAAATCGGTGTCTGAAAACAAATGTCTGAAGACAAAATGTCTGAAATCCTGGTAAACTGTAATACTTAATGGTAAGTCAATCGGATTTGATATTTCATAACCGTTTTTTACATCCTTACAGGAGGCCCTGAGAAAAATAGTTATCCACAGAGTCTATTTTTTCTTTGGGGATGCTGTGTGGAGGGTCTTTGAGTAAAGGAACGAGTGAGCCTGGGTCTTGAGGAAACCAATGTTGTAGGAGGGAGGAAACACAGAGGCCGGCAAATCATTTCACAGCCGAGCTGAATTAAAATAACCCCGTGTCTAGTCGAATACATCAATGTGTTTACGAGTATATGAATATCGAAAGCATGTAACTTTTTACCTAGGAATGATTTCTGAGTCAAACTGTATGGTTTTTGGGCCGGTTTTAAAACCATCCGTTCGTAACGCTCGATACCATTTTTAACTGATATTTGGTCTACAGCTGTCAGTTGTTGCTCGACGATCGCTCATTTGATACCATTTTAATTAAATTGTGCGTGAAACAGGCAGCGCACCCGTTCCTCTTAAGATTATTAACATTAACACTGTCCCACCCGAAAATACCATATTCTAATAGTGATTGGCAGAGAGCCATGTAGATCTTAATCAAATATTTTGTACTGAGAAATTCATGATTGTTTTAAAAAAGTAAGTTAATTTTTTAAATGGATTTAAATGGATTTCTTATCGAGCATTGACAGTGATGACAAACGAATGGCAATTATTCAAGATAAAAAAAAAACGGATGGAACGTTAATGAAACCGTTCGTTATGTAACATAAATTTGGTAGTTCATTTATAAAACTGGCTTTAGTCTGATGCCTTCCAGCGTATTAACGTTTAACGCGTTTTAATATTAACTTTATGCCTTATCCTCTGAAGTTGTGTGATCCATGAATCAAACTCCTTCGAATATGGACAATGTCGGCGTTGCTCATTGTCTTGGTCTATTTATGAAGGCGAATTCAATGTCGCCCAGTTAGAGATGTGCTCGGAACTGGGGAGGAGGTAGGTAATAGGTGGTGCCTAGTTGGTACTCTAGATACTACATGGGTTTCCAGTGTTTCCACGCCATCCAATAATCCTGAGTAGTCGTATTTAATGAGGAATAGAAGATGATGTAGGATGGAGCGAATTGATCGGAGAGTGGATATACCTATTGCCTAGTCAGTGGCGTGCACGGAGTTTATAATCAGGGTAGGCAGTAGGCGGTATAGAAACCAGTGAATGAATTTATATTTTAAAAAACTTACCACGGATGTGGTTAGCCTTCTTCACGAATGGTTAGCTGCTGGCTTCAGGCGATGCCATAATATTGAGTTTTTCTTTTGTTAAAACTATACAATTATTGATATTTTTTAAAATGTCATTCGCTGAATGACAGCCGTCATTCGAGAGAACCGGAACAGCATTAAGCAAAGGGTCTTTAAATCTAAGGATGACAATGCCTTATCCTTAAAAATAACCGGAATCAGGCCCCGGGACGATACTGAGAGAATCTACTACTCCAGAACGCGGTGCAAAGTAGACACCTTCTTACCTAATTTTTTTTCAATTACGGCATCCTCCTGCAACAATTATCCAGTGGCGCGTAAAGAATTCAATCACCCGTGATGTCCGATTCCGCGCCATTCCTCCGGCCGGCTTGTTCCAGTTCGCCCCGGGTCCCGAGGCAGTGGCGTGCGTCCAATCGATTCCGCGTGACGCCGGGCAACAACGCCCGGCGTTTGTCAGCCCTGGCCGTGAAATCGGTCGCCGGCGAACAACGCTGGACCGTAGCAGACGTTCAAACAACGAAACGAACCGTGGATTTGGGGCATCTGACCGTGCAAGACGGACAGCGGCGTAACAGCGTGGTAGCTTTAAGGACTAATCATGTTTAAAAAAATATCTATGTTTACTAACTAAGCATCACGCCATTCCTGCTGAGGGGTAGGTAGGTAGGATAGAACAACACAGTCTCTGTCTTGTAAAATGCTCCTTGAGTCAATAACTTCATCCCGGTGTGATTTCGTTTCCTCTTTTACTGCCAAAAAATAATTTGTTGGTTAGGAACTTCCCCAGACACTAAGAATGTGGTATGTGGACACCGTAATGGCCATTCATATTCTTACGTCGTCTCATGCAATGACAAAGGTCGAATGCATACTCGTCTGTACGTCCATCTCTTGATATGATCTGACTCAATTCACTTGATCGTGCCTTCCTGGCGCCTAAATAACGTGCACTGCATAATAATTATTAGATTTGAGTTATTTTCTGTACAAATACAATGATACCTCACAGGAGAATCCCTGACCATAATTTTGTAAGACTAGGATAATTACACCTTCAACGGGTTAGGTGACGTTGTGAGGTGGGTTAAGGAGGGGTATTATATCATCCGTGAATTCAACCTCATCCGCCTGTGTTTCCTGTCGGAAATTTTAGAAAATGATTGATCTTAGAAAACGTCATCTTCATTCCCGAAGAATGAATGCATTTAAAAATGTTTGTTATTCTTACTGTAAAACTGTAATTATATAAACAATTAAATGTAAGCATATATGTACGTATTAGTTTATATACATAAAATTTAATTTGAACTAACTCAATAAATAATAAAATATGGGCCGATTTTAACATTTTCTGGGTTTTGATTCAATTGTTTGTACTTAAAGTTTTACAACAAACGAAAATCACCGAATTTTGACCATCATTCAATAAATCATTTATTTTATACAATACAAAATACATAAAATCATCCTACACTATTTCAACTTTTTTTATAGTTTACCGCTTACAGCACTGGCACTAGTCATAATCGTAGTATGCTGCCCTGAAGAAGGTGGTAGCGAAACTCGGTCGGCAAGAAGTATATAAAAAATAGAAGTGAACCTTCACAAAACTGCATTATAGAAATTAACTCGTATTCTTATTATTATAGATATAGTCATCAGTTATAAGTCTCAGTGGTTAGTTGCTAGCTATAAATCTTAGTTGTAAGTCGTTAATTATAAATCTTAGCTCAAGTTATTATTTATAAGTCTAAGTTATTGGATAAATAAAAGAGTTGTAAAGCGCCCTTGAGGTAATGTTCCAATCATTATTATGATTAAGTATTATACTACCAGGAGTTATATAGAACTCATTATGCATAATTACGGTAATATGTGTTTATTCACAATAATAATCGTGATGAATAATAAATCTACAATAATTTCCTTACAAACAAAAATGCAAGCCAATGTAAAAGGTCTCAGTCATCCATGCTGAGTAAATATATTTTCGTTTGTCAAGATGTCATTAGTAATCGTACGTCACCAGTAATAAGTTCTTGGTAATAGGTGGCAGGATTAATATTATGATCTTTCTATAAATATTATATTATTAGGTATGTATTTTTCTCTTCACTTATTTACTTATTCTATTCACTAATTATTTTTAATTATTTCGGACATTTTGATTTACGTCAGTCCATATTCAGTCACCTCGGGGACCTTTTTATACACGATTATTTTAGGTTTTGTAAAAGAAGTGGATAATTATAGTATAGAACTACACTTTTGATCATCCATAATAATGTTTTTTTTGTAACGTTTTGATTGAATTAAAAATACACGTTTAACCTATTTTTTGTTATTTTTAGCCATGATGAAGGGTAGAAACCGAACTCCAAGAAAAATAGCCAGTATGCATACACTATTGAGGGAACCGTCACTTATTCCTAAAATGTTATTTAAAAAACTAGGCCTCAAACTAGGTTTTAGGGGAAAAGTAGGGTTGGTCATAATAATTTGTCAGAGGTATTTATTAAAATTCTGATTTTAATTTATTATCTGATTTTAGGTACATAATCTAATTTTTAAGCGCCCATAGGTGTTTTTATAAATTAAAATTATCCATATCCAAAACATTATTAGTTACTTACCTACCTCATTAGACCGTATATAACACTGAAGTACGCCACTGCCACCGTGACAGAAAAACCCATAGAGCCCATTGTCAATTGTGAGAAACCAAAAAGCACGACGCAGTCTACCTAAAAGTACCCTACTGTAAACCGGAATGAAATTAAATGAGGAAGTTGATTGGGCTCCATTTAGAACAGCTGAAGCGTGAGTTCACTTTGTCCTTTTAATTGTTTTGTTGTTTTATTTCTATACTTAACGATTCTAATTCATTTAGATAGCAGTGGCGTGCTGAAATTTTTTAGAAAAATTTCTAAAAAATCTTTTAATTAACAATTTTTTTTTTCTTTGGAACATAATAAAATTTTGAAAATAAATTACAATACGCAATTGCCATGCATATTGTATAGTAGAACTCATGAGTTTGATGAGTACAAGTCAAGAAATTAGGTCTGTCTGAAAGAGGTCAATGAAACAACCATAAAACAACACGAAATACTACATAGAAGACGTATCTAAGCAGACAACATCAAAGTAAATAACTATAGGACCCCCCTAGTGAGGAGGAGTAAGAAAAACACAACATTATCAAATAGTTTAAAAAATATAATAATAAAGGTACCATTTTGTATTTTAAACTTTATTCTGTAAACGTTTTATACTTACACCGTATTTTGTATATAACATGTCTATTACCCATAGAATAAAGAAGAACACTAGAAGTGCGATGTGGGCGTGTTTCGTGATCCAAAAGTCTGTCCATTCGGGCTTTAAATTTCTAAACGAAATTTGATTTTATCATTAAATTTCATTTCGATCAAATGGAATGGTAATATACAATTCAGGCAGTGTAAGGCAGTATTTGCTGTATATTCATTAGCCCTCTCGAGGCTAGAACCAAAATATACTAATTCAAAGGCACACCGGCTTCCACTCAAATCTACGTAGAAGGCACTTCTAATGTATATTATTTATTCTATGCCATTACCATTAATTAATTGAACGTTTTTTTAACGCATAAAAAGAGTAAGTACGTTTCAGAAAGAAGACAATATCTATGGTTTTTACCTTCTGTTGAAACCATTCGGCATTCTGTTATTTTCTCTCTTTTTCGATTTCATGTAAGAGTTAATTAGATGATTTTGGAAGAATTTTGCATTATAAACATTTTTTTCGATGACTCCCGATGGCCCACATTTTCCTAGCTCTAAGAGCATGAGCTTCCGTGACCCTTCTGATGGTTTTCTAGGACAGACATTTTGTTGATTGGTATTTTAAAAACTGAATAAAATTATTTTTTAAATCCTACATAACGGAAAAAGATCGCTCTTTCAGGAAGACGAGCGTTTTTATTTAAAAGAAAAATAAATTGTCGATTGTCAAATAACCCACAGAAATCTCCCAGCACGCCACTGTAAATTAGTATCTATAGTAGTTATCACGGTAAATAACAAGTTGCGGAAATTCTCTGAAATACGATGTTAGCACAAAAATTAGATCCCCGTATCAAATCAGCCACAATTATCTATTATCGCATGGCGATATTTTTCCATTAAATCTGAGCAGATTCGTGTAATTTACAATTTAAGTCGGTAAGTACCTAGATTTAAGCTATTTGTTTCGTATTGCAGACGTAAAATTATAATCACTGAGTGTAATTTGTTCACGGAAAACCGTGTGATTATCCCAGATACCTGTGAAGAACAACTTAATGGCAGTAAGTAAGTTAAAAAACTGTAGTCGGTAAGTGGTAAAAGAGGTAGAGATCTGGGGCCTGATTCCGGTTCTTTTTAAGGATAATAATAATTGGATGATTTTTATAGCGCCGTTTTTGTGAAAAAAATCACATCAAGAGCGTTGGACATTGTCCTTATCCCCAGGCTCAAATACATTTTATATATTTACTTATTATATTACATACGCCCTATATGGGTTTTTAGATATTTAGTTTGTTACAATAGTCACACAGGTGCAAAACACATCACAATAGGTACATAGATAAAATAACGAACAAATACAGGAATAAAATAGTGTAAGTACTATTCCAAGTAATTAGCTACAGAGGCGGATATTCAAAACGTACCTCACATTCTCTGTTACGTATACTCCTTTAGACACATATATTAGTAATTGTTGAGGATGTATGTCTGTTTGTATTTGTATTCCGAGCAGTTGAACATATCACAGCGCCCTTGATAAAATAATACATTATAATTTAAGAGATTTTGATTACCGTAATTTAAAAAAAATACCTCTATTTGATTAAAAACTGGTCAAATTCACCACTTTGTACGTTACTTCTTTACAGATTAAAAACGTATTTGAAATAAAAACGTCATCTTTCGAAGGCACGCGAAATCTCGTTCCTTCACTCACCAGTAAGTGCCTAATTATGAATAATTTCCAATTAGTAACGTAATTTCAGATCTGAGTATTATAGGCACTTGCAACGAGCAGTTTATTAAAATCCACACCGCTTAATCTATGCCCATCGGCGCCAATCCCATACCTGGCAACTGGTAACAGGTCCGTACTTATCTAATCAAGTAATCGGTAATTACTAACCGTTACCATTTCCTTTGCAGTCATACTACCCAGCAGGGCCGGATTTAGATCTATAGAGAACCAAGGGCATAAGATTTTTGTGTCCCGAATGTAGATAGGTACCACAGAGCAAATAATAGATGGGAAAAATTGAGAAAACAAATTCGATGTTACCATTTACGGAACATATCTTAATATAAGTGTATATTTATAGGTATTATAAAATTATAAATTAAAATGCAAAATTACTGCCTCAACACAAGCTAGCCTAGTGAGGCGGGTTATGTGAAACTTCAACGTATAACTATGAATTTCTGTTCTTTACATATTACCTACAGTTATAATATTACTTTCTATTTTCCTTTTTATATATTTGCTTTATAAAAGACCGTACACTTTATTATAAATGTATCTTATTTATAGTTAAACTTAATTACAATAAAGGTATTATTATTATTATTCTTTACGAAACTAAATATTTTTCAAACGATCATACGTCACTGTCATACATCAGGGCTGGTAATGCTGGTATCACCACATCCATTGTGGACTGCTAGCTTCGCTTCTTTGGACAACTTTTTGTTTGCGCCAACCGCGTTCAGTCCTCCGTTTATGGAATTTCCTGCATTCACCATTCTTTCAATATCCCTAACAGTGTTTCTGTATTTCTTTTTCAAAATATCGTAATACGAAATAAATCGTGATACGAAACTAGCGTTAAATTACAACTGTGATAATATTTTGTGTAAATTGCCTCCTTTGTATTTAATTTGAGAAATCTGTTATTGTATATTCAAGTTGACTGGTACTTGATCCGAAATTCATAAGAACGTAGGTAATATGAAACCAATTGCTTTCTGAAGATGTGAAATGTTTAAAATAGACTGAAATCGACAAATCACTCGTATTGCTGCGGAGGAGCGATATCGGTGGGGATTTTTAATGGTGGGTATTAAATGCCAAGTATTAATAGACATTCTTTCTAATACAGGATTATTCAAAATGATGTCCCCAATTTCGCACGTTCTCCTCTGATACACGCGGTTGACTCGAGCTTTTTCCTTTACATAGACATCCAGTTTGCTCAAATTGATGATTCCAACGATAAATGCTCTTTCTATTTCGAGGTTCAATGTTAAAATGGAGTCAAAAGGTACGCTGCACTACAGCGCAATACTCAGTTTTACAGAACTCACGAATACAGAAAACCTCGTGCTGCATAGCAGCTATTTTATTCAAAACTGACGCGAAATGGCTGCTTGGCGGCGCAAGCACTCTAACGGACGTTTACGAAACTATAAGCTATCTAGCGGTAGGATTCGAAACTTCCTTACCTCCTATTTTAATTGATATGTAGATCATTCACACATAACGAATAATTAAGGAAATAAAGCGGTACAAAATTGAGTACACCATTTTTAATAATCCTGTATTTGCTAACATTGATTGAGTACACAACAAGTAGATATAAACGGTTCCATGACAACTCGGCATACTTTTAAAAGTGATGAAAATCATTAAATGAATGAAAAAAAGCTTTAAAAACTTAATCCGACCTAACCCAGTTAACCAAGTTGTTTCTTTAATCATTTCTCATGACTTTATATCACTTTTCTCAAGGCCTATATCATCTTTGGGGACGCTGTGTGGAAGGTCTTTTAGAGGATAGGAAGGATTGAACTCGGGTCTTGAAGAGACCCATGTTGTAGGAGGGAGGAAACACAAAGGCCGGCAGATCATTCCACAGCCGAGCTATTGAACACAAGAACGAGTCGTAGAAGCGATCAGTTCTCATGTGACAAATGTCAACCGTGTGAAAATGTTGGGCGCGCGTTTGGCGTGTTTCCCGACTATGCACCGGTGCCGAAGGGATCAATGATGCTAGTTCCTTAGAGCATTAAAATACCGGTAGAATAAGGACAGCATTACCACCTGACCTCTTTGCTCCAAAGATTGCAATCCGTTTGTTAAGGATGACGAATCTATCAAACGGACTACTCGTTTTTGCATAGAGTCAAGGGTTTTTTTCATCTCGTATTTTATAATAATGAACTCTTGATATGATGTTGGTTCAAGTGCGCTTTACACTAACTCGACAAAACTAATATAATTAGAAAATAACATATATGCTTTATGTAGGCAAAATAAAACCATGACTTAAAATATTCATGAGCAGCAAATTCAATTACATGTACAATTTAGAATACAATAGATGCACAGCGCTGTGGAACCCATCTATAAAGATACTATTTACCAAATGCTCAGATATTGTGGATTTCTCGGAATGACTGAGTTTGTATGTTACATTTGATCAAATTCACACGTTTTTCAAAACTAAATGAACCCGTCAATTGAAGTGGGGCTTCCGCCGTTTACAAGAGTTTTTTAAACACATTAATCCACGAGTGAAGAGCGTAAAGAGCATTGCTCATTTTTGCGTACTTCCTAGCTGTTAAATAACGGTCTTGCAAAGTAGGAACCCAGTTGAATGCAATAGAGGATGTCTATTGTGATATTGGAGATGTATTCACAGTGGGAAAGGTAGGCAACCGATTAATAAAGCACCTTCATATTTTTGCGATGAGGGACAAGATATTTTTAAGGATTCGTAGAAGAAAATGGTAGACAAGATATAGAAACGTGTTTGAAAAGTTGTTAAAGACGAGATTCACAAAACTAGGAGAGCTCCACTGGGCAAGACGAGTAGCAAGGATGGAAGAGGAGTTTTGAGAGACTTAAAGGCAGGTGGCTGGACGGCGTGGAGCTGATCACCTTGGGCACATGAAATTGGAAGAAGTCAACAGAAAACCGATGGTAGCAGAGTCGTTCCATAGGTGACTAGGACTCTCCGATGGTTGAACCGTCGATGTTTTTCAATAATTATGCCTTTATATTTTATAACCCTGTTCACTTCTCTTATAAAATTAAACTTGTGTAGGTACCTGCTCAATTAATTAAGTCACGTTGTTCCCCTAACAAAGTTACGATGCCTGCGTTACAATATAAAATTCCCCCGTCCAAAATAACATCTAATTATTATTATTATACGTGGGCAGGTAGGGGAAGACGGGTAGGAATGAACCACGGGGTTGAGTGAATCATTGACCATGTGACTGTGAAATGCCAATCAAAACGTTTCGCATACAAATGCTCGTTCAGCACATTCATTTACCTCCAGAATCTTGTCGTGGGTGGATTTGTTGACAGTGTTATCCACGCTCTTCGGTGCACAAATAAAAATTGTAGGGCCGCTGTACAATTTTTTTTTTGAGTTTGATGTTTGTTGTGAATATTTTTTATTTATTTATTTTTATTTATTTATTAATACATTTTTTTATACAAATTTCAAACAAACAAGGTACAATAGTTATAAACGTTTTTTTTTACATTAAATTATAAATACATCTGAACAACCTACGTGTATTGTATATAAAATAAAAAATCCCACATAGGAAAGGCCAGTGCGTGGGTATACCCGGTATCAGTTAGTGGCAGTATATTAGTATATTTGTATTAATACATGGATGTTGAAGGTTATATAAAAGATTTTATGTGAAATAAGAAAAACAAAACGAAAAAAAAAGAAAATAAAATGGGCAAAATATAATATTACAGGCTCACTTTTTTTAACCTTAACCTAAAATATTAATTTTATTTTATCTTATTTATTTGCAGGGAACAACGATGTCCTGAATACATATTAGAATACTGAAAATGCAATGACTACCGAAAACGAAATGAAAAATGCTTTGAATTTAAAAAAGACAGGGAAAATTATAATCTCAGCAGTAAAGACATCTTATATTCCATATTTTCCCAATAGAAAACATATTTAATTTGGTTTAAATTATTATTATATATATTTTACTAATAATAAATGGTAAATTTTTCTGAGCGCCGTTAGTGACTAAAATCACCTCAAGGGCGCTTTACATCTTGTTAATTTCTGTAGCTTCTTTTAAATAGATATGTTTTTAGAATATTCCTAGAAGTTTCGGAATTGCTTTCGGACCTTAAACTAAATGGAAGGTTAATCCATGAACGTGGGCCCAGTGCGTTGAAAGCTCTGTCCCCAAATTTGGCAGCATTCGTACAAGAGGGTTCAGCCAGTCTGTTCGACGCATCAGACTTGGCCGACCTGAGGGTGAGTTGCTTCTGAGTAAGATTGTCCCTCACCCAGAGAGCGGTCGAGTATAATGGTGCCAGTCTGTTGATTGGAATCATATTTAAGCACAGCTGGTTTGATTGAAATAATACTTAATGGTTCAATCCTACCCGTACATGAATAGAAGTGAGCAAGGGTATCTTGCGATATTTTTTGTATTGTAAAAAAAAAGAATTGTAAAAAAAAAAGTCCAATGCATGGGTAAAGGCATAAAGATTGTTATTCCACCAAAAAAATACTTTTTAACCTAATGTAGCATATATTGCCTTCTTTCGGGGAGTATTCAAATACTGAAATAATAATATTTTTTAACGTATTATGAAATTTCTTTTAATGTGTACTGCGATGCGATAAACTTAGCAATAATCAGCAACTTACTCCGTTGATATATTTTTTCCCTTTCACCAGTAATCATTTAAAAAAAAGTGGTTCACACCTACCCGTCATTCCTCTACCTAAAAGTTACACGTGTCGTGTAACCAAAAAATAACGTTGTTATCTGAAATAATTTTTTTAAAAAAGTACGTTCATAATAACTTGTTCCTAATTAACGTATTTCTTACAAAATTAACAACATCATTTGAGTTGTACCTATTTACACAAATTAATTTCTCGGTCTGATTAATAACTTACATTTGGCATAAAATTTAACGAAATGCTTTCTGCAAGTCTGTAAATAATTAAAAAGAAAACAACTGAGAAGAGTAGTTTCCTACTTTATTTACCTCGTGGTGATTTGTGATAGCGATCATTCTCGCTTTATTGCATTCATTTTAATTGGCATCCCGTCGCTATGTTCTCGTATTGTATTACCTATTCACAGAAAATGAATAAATAGGCAGGTGGATATGGGCAGGTACTCATTACTGGTATTAACAGTATTCACCTACACAAGCACAGATCGCAGATGCTGGAAGTAACAAGAGAGGTATCACGACTGAGGTTTATCGTACAATGGAGAAGAAAGGATTTATAACAAGGAAGGTAAGTTAGTAGGAATGAACTCAGTAGTGAACCATTGAAACCGCACAGCAAAGGAAAAAGAAGGGACTCGAACAAAAGCAATGAGGATGTCTCCTACAACGGAATTTCATATTATTTACAAATGTATCATATTAATTAGAGAATGCCGAAGACAGAACTTTTTGAATTTCGGCCGATAAGCGTGCGACATTACGGTTCATAAAATGACTGGCGCTGCCATATATCATAGGCGCGGCAGTATCCGTTACTGACATTGGAATTTTGAATTGTACTGAATTGTGTCTCGTGACGTCACGGGTATTTAAAGCGGTCGTTTTACTCAAATTTACATTGAAAGCTCATAACTTCGTCATTTTTTGAGATATCAAAAAACTAATTTTGCCATCGTTATTAACCCTTTAAATATAATACATTTTCTTAAAAGAATTAGTACATAACCTCATACCTCCTTTAAAACACTGATGTTGAGTAGGTTCTTTTGTGAAAACACTAAATAAGTATAATATTATTTTACTCAATGAAAATTGTTCCTGCTAGAAGGAACTTAGTGAAACAATTTATTTTATGTAGTAACAACGGTATTCTTTTTTAATAATTATAATACAGCAGTGCAAGCTGGGGAGAGCAGATGTAACGACTCTGCGAGGAGAGGGTGGATCTGCAATAGACTGAGACCGCTGAAGTTATGCAGAACAGGGATCCCTGCAGGCGCCTTGTCGAAGCGATGGGTCCCTGACCTGAATAGGAAAAGAAAACGAAAAGATACGGTGAGACAATGGCGTTCTCTATGAAGGTACGTTGGGAGGCTGTAGGAAGAGGTGATACGAAGGAGAGGGGGAAAATGAAGGTTGGAAAGTACCTGACTATTTAGATCTAGTTCCTCAAGGAATAAAGAAAAACACAAGAAATGCGACGTGGGCGTGTTTCGTGATTCAAAAGTTGGGCCATTCGGGATTGATTAAGTTTGATTTAGTATCTCATCGTAATTTAGTTATTTAAAAAAATATAAAAATGGGGTGGTACAGGTTCTATGATAAAAAATTAATAAAGAATGAAATAAAACATTTGACGGACATTTGTCGATTGTATTTATATTTTACTATTTTATTTTCACTCTTGGAATAGAACATGCATGTATCTAACTTTTTTTACGGGTATAGGTGACTTCCAAAACCCGCAAAAATCATAAAATATTTTTAAAATCCCTCGCGGCTCGTTAAATTTTAAACCTTGGAGTACAAATTCAAATTTAAATGGAAGTGAATATACGATAACAGGCGATATAAGAGAGACACGGCGCTGTATTTTCATTGGATCTCTCGGAGCAAGAACCAAATGATACTAATTCAGTGAATATATCAGTTTCGATTAAAATCTATATCGAAGGCATTTCTAGTGTATGTTATCCATTCAGTGAATAATATAAAAACTAAATAATTCATTTCAAGCCATATTTAGTTTCTGAATGGTTGTCTTTCACAAGGACCATACAGATAAGAGGTACAAGGATCTATCACGTTTCCTCCTGAATAAGGTTTTCTATGGTTTTTCTTATTTCCAGAGGCTAATGCGGTGGAATTCCAAAATTAGGCCATAGCAAACACCCTACCGAACGTCACACAACACAAACAGACAATTATGTACATACAGCTGCTCTGCTGACGAAGGTGAGTTGATGATTCAATATAGCTGCAATATAAATCAAGCAAATTAGTAGGGTGTTTCTAAAACAATTTTTTCCCTACAAAAATTACAAGAAGTAAATGGCAATAACGGCCAGGAGACCTATTCTTAAAATGATTTTTTTTATTTATTAAAAAACCTTTGTAACTTTTTCCACTTATGGAAAATTCTTGATTCCTTTCCTTAGGCTTAACTGAGGAATTCCGGAGAGACATAGTAAAAAAATCCTAAACAGATTGACACAAATTGATGAAATATCTTCAATAATTTTTCAACAAAAATTTTAAAAACAATTACTTAATATTATAATGTTTTTGATCAATTTTTATTTTTATTTTTTAAATAGCATAAATACGCTTTTTAAGGAAGAATTACTACTTTTAAAAGTGAAATTTGCCGCCGTGGTATATCTATGGTGGTGTATCTATGTCGCCGCCTGCCGTTGTACATTGTTTTTTTATTTGTTACATTGTTAACTTATAATTAACATGTTTGTTACATTGTTAACTTATAAGTTTGTTACATATTGTTTGGTACATTGTTAACTTATAATTAACATTGTTTGTTACATTGGTAAATAAATATTGAGTTTTTCTCTTGTTAAAATTATTATATTTTTAATTAATGTTATTCGCTGAATGACGACAGTTATCATCCGGGAACCGCAATTAAGCAAGAAGTCTTTAAGCCTAAGGAAAAGGAATTTTCCTTAAAAAGAACCAGAATAGATCTCTAGATAATATTTCAAAATACCTACATGCGGTGAAGAGTGTACGGCGCAAATAACACAGTTCTATCTGTATAAATAACTAGAAGTTTAGATGCAGTAACTTTAAATGTTTGATCACATAGTGATAAATAAGAAACTAAGAAATGAAAAACAATTAAGAATCTATCACAATAGTAAAATGTCAGAAAATTTCTCGCATAAACTCCTTGAAATACCGACCATTCTGGTGAGACAAATCTTCTACCACCGAACCATCCACGCCCCCTAACATTAGCATGGGTTACCTCCATAAATACCTATTAGTAACTTGTTACTTTGGTACCTACCTCCACCGTCCCGCTGAATTCCCAGTCCTACAAGCAAATTACCCCCGTCGAGTTGTACCTACCCGTGGCTTTGCCCCACGCTGCACGGAACCGTGGAGTGCGTGCGGGCCGTGTTAATGATGTTAACACGCGTGTTGGTGGAGTAGTGTTGGCATTACAATATACCCATACACTGTACAGTATACTGTGTAGGTACCAGTGGTTCAACACACTACAACTACACTATACACCACGGTAAAGTAGGTACCCCAACACAAAAGTGTGTATAATAGTTAATCGGTGTGACTAACGACGGAGCCCACGCCAACAACTAACAGCTAACAGCTAACAACTAACAGCCCGTTCATTGGATTCGATGCAAGCTTTTTGGGATCGTGACCACTCTATACCATATCGTTATAATGGTAAAAATAGTTTGCTCTTTAAATAATGGGATTTTTATTAAAGCAAGGACGCGTCACCTCACAAAATATAGTTAATTTACCATTGGTCATAAGGGAAGGTTGAAGTGGCGTAGGTCGTTTGCGTGGTTCAAGATTCTCTGGAACATCTGTTGATGGACAGATGTTCAATGTATGAAAGAGCTGAAATGTGCTAATCAAAAAATTTCATTTGAAAGCAAAAAACACAAAAAATAATTGTCGCATCTGGGACTCGAACTGAGAACCTCTCGGTCTGTCCGAGGCCAACGCTCAATTTATGAACTGTTAACATCATCTTCAATTATTTCCCATACATTTTGGCTGATTTCTTTCTATATTGACTACAAAATTCTTCCCTGATTTATTTGCAATCTAGATAGTGTCTCGGATATTCCTATTGACTTTTTCTACATGTTTAGGATTAATCTTCATTTTTTATTGGAATAACTTATTGAAGCTTATAAACCTCACTTAACCTATTTTTTTTTAATCATTTATGATAATATTAATAAATCTCAAATTAATCTCAATCAAAGAGCACGACGCAGGCAATCGGAGGCTCCACAGTTCGATTCCAATGACGTCTTTATTTTCTGTTGTGTTTTTTTTTTAATTATTTGCACATTATTAATATGAAAGGCAATAAGCTCTTTTGGTTTCTCTTCAGTTTTGTCTCCATTGATTGAGAAGATATATCCGCTGGCGAAGTGATGGTGCAGGACGCGAACTAGGGGCAACCGGTTGCTATAAAACTGGAATGACACCACTGGACACAGTGGATCATCATGGAATCACGAGTCATGATCATGGGATGTCCTTAGGGGACAGAATCTAGCATGAGTAGGCAGCGGGTTGAAATTAAATACAGATGATGATAGATGATAGATGAAACAGAATTATGCACGCAGTTGTTTGCCACACAAGAAGTTCTAGGGGTCTTGATCTTGTGTAGTGTGATAAAATTGATGGTAAATATCCACATCTGCAAAGATGAACACAAATAAGACATATTTTCGAATTTGTAGATATAAAATAAATATTACATTTTTTTGTATTTCTTGGGCATTAACTATGCAACAATTTCTAGACATTTTGTTTGAAGAGTTTAATCCATGTACTTTTGTTACTTCATTTTATTACTGCGAAATTTAATTAACAACAGGGACATTTCTAATAAACGGGGAAAAAACGGAATGTGCACTTTAGAAAGTTATAAATGCCATAGCTTTAATAGAGAAAAAAACTAATTTTAAACAATCAAATATTATTACATATTTTAAATAGTGCGCCTTGCAAACCTTTAGATATAAAACAAACAAAACAAAAAATAGTAAAATTAATAATAGCACCCTGTAAATCACCTTTGTTAACCATGTTTCCTAGTTATTTTCCCTCCCTCCCTACACTCCCATCCAAATCATCACTCCCACTGCCCTCACCTAATAATGTCTAATTATTTCTGTACTTGTTTAATTTAAGTTAGTTTTAAGAACGCTAGTGAATGACACGGATGTGTCGAAACCTATAGCCGTAAAAAATTTAAGTAACTAAAGTACTTAGTGGATAAAACTCTTCAAACAAAATTAACATTATATGATTAATACAGTATAGTAAAGAAAACATAATATAGCTGTTCCTCACGATAAAGAAACAAGGTTCTTTTGATTGTTGGGGGAATTTCGCTTAAATAGTAAAACATAAAAAAAATATTATTTAGTTTACAACATAGCAGCACAGAAAAAATAATATATAGAGACGCCCTAACACCCAAGAGGAAGAAACCAAAATAAAGTGTTCAAGGGGCGAGCTAGGCGTGCCGCCAATTTAAGTAAAACGGCAAAAAGGTTAAAACGTTCAACTTGTTTATAAAAATCGAATATTTTCCGAGAGTTTTCAGTTTGACCCCTTTTTAATATGTTTTGTAGTTTGCTTACCGCAGTCAAAATTACGCGAAACAAGCGTAGACGGCAGTGAACTAGGCTGGTGCCAAAATGGGTGTCACGTGATCTTTGCCTCCAGCCGTCGAAATGGTACTTAGGGCAAATCTATTAATTCTAAAATATGAATAAGTTGTGTAAAATGAGTTAGAGTAAAAATAATGAGAGAAAACATACGTTTTGTAGAAAACAGCAAAAACCAAACGAAGGAAGGGTAATTATTATAACAGATAAACGACCGTTGAATCAGTTTGAGGTAATATTTCAATTTGAGGGGATCAACTTCGTAAAATTCGAACGAAATCACGCGCTCCTTATGCAGGTGGCGAAAAGGTTGAAATTCCCGCTTAACACCGGTCGCATGTTTCGATTTACGCAAAAAAAAACATCACCATATTCTAAAAAAAACTTAATTTGCTATAATGAACAATATGATAATTTCCGTAAAAGGGGTCGTAAGGAGGAGATTTCGGAAGGCCAAGATATGTTCTACTTGAAGTATTTAATTAAATCATCTATGATATTTCTAGACCAACCAATTTTAAAACCAAAAACAAATGATTTTGCATTACTTCCCATTGCATCGCCTTAAGCTGACATATATGAATATTTTCTTCGGTTTTTTAAATTTGTAGGAATATTGTCGTAGTGTGAATCTTCTCTCTATATAAAACTGAATGTTTGTCTGTGTGTGCTCGATTTTCTCGAAAATTACTGGACCGGTTTCGCTGAAAATAGCACAGTTTGTTCTTATTAGTGCTGGGAAGGTTTGTATAGTAGTTTTAATGAAATCCAACATGTAAAACTGTTGCTATAACGTTTTAAAATTAGTATGAAAAAAATTGAACCCACCATGTTGTATTGAGGTTAGCCCATAGATTTACCACTCTGGTTAGCCACAGATTACATATTCAAAAGAAGAAGGTTTGTTTGGGTAGAATATTTTCAAAATTGAATACACTAGTAGGTACCTACTTAAGAACTTTTTTATTTAAATATGTTTAGAGATAGTTATTTTCGTTATCCAATAAATGATGGCACCCAAACGACAAGCAAGAATTCACAACTTCATAACTTTACTACAAAAAAAAAAGTAATCCCGAGCAAGTCCGGGTACACATTAGCTAGTGTTATATATTAAGCGAAATTAAAAAAAAAACGCATTTTCAAAAACTGAATACTTCTGTGTGAGCTGTGGATTAGGAAGTCGCTATAATTATAATATATTATGCTTCTGTAGAACACTCAACAACATATGAAAAATTTATTAATGATTCTAGGAAAGCACAAAATGTTATAATTAGCTATTCCATTCATACAAATTATAGCAATACATAATTGACTGATATTGGTCGAAAAACCTCAGTAATTTTCAATAGTTTTTGCAGCAACCGAATTATAGGCAAATTATCATTAATTTGCTTCTCTGAATCACTTTAACAAAATAACATTTAATGACAAAGTAAGTGGTACCTGCATTATCACGAGTGTACGTACAGTAAGTACACTGTACATTACACATTAGTTGTATTTTGCGTCGCAGTATCAACGGTATAGAGAAGCTATAAGTGACTCGTTTTTTAAGTCATAATTGTAAGTCATTTTGCAATATTGTATATAAAATATGCACTTGGTCATAGATATGTATTAGTTTTAAATATGTACTAGGTTTATATATGTGTTAGGTTTATATTCTAGTTATACCTACTTAAGTCTAAATTGTAATAATAATAATAAAATTTGGATGATTTGTATAGCGCCGTTTTTGTGAAAAATCACCTCAAGGGCGCTGTACAAATATTTCTTAACTAATTATTTACAGTCACTAGCTATAACTTTTAGTTGATAAGTCACTACATATAAGCCATAGATGTAAGTCACTAGTTATAAGTCTCAGTAGTTAGTCCCTAGCCATAAGTCTTAGTTGTAAGTCAATAGTTATAAGTCTTACTTATAAGCCATTAGTAATAGCTGAAAGGTATTGGTTGTACGTCAAGTGATATGTTATTTAATTTTGAATCATTGTAGAAAATAATATGAACATAACCCAAATGAAATATGAAAACGGAAAAAATGACAGAAAATAAAAAGGTTTCAGTCGCATCTGGGACTCGAACCCAGGTCCTCTGCCTATCAGGGGCAACCGCTTAACCAATTTAGCTAATGATACCATTTCAATTAATGCCATCTTCATCGATATCATATCTCAAATTCAAGATTTGTTAATATTATTTTCTGCAATGATTAAATATTAAAATGAGTTATTTTAAAATCTTATTATTATTTTATTTATTATTTTGTTAATATTATTCGTTATTATATTTCATTTGGGTTATGTTAATATTATTTTCTACAATGATTAAATATTAAAATGAGTTATTTTAAAATCTTATTATTATTTTATTTATTATTTTGTTAATATTATTCGTTTTTATATTTCATTTGGGTTATGTTAATATTATTTTCTACAATGATTAAATATTAAAATGAGTTATTTTAAAATCTTATTATTATTTTATTCATTATATATAAATATATACATGGCGCTATAAAAATCATCCGATTATTATTATTATAATTTTGTTAATATTATTCGTTTTTATATTTCATTTGGGTTATTTTAATATTATTTTCTACAATGATTACATATTAAAATGAGTTATTTTAAAATCTTATTATTATTTTATTTATTATTTTGTTAATATTATTCGTTTTTATATTTCATTTGGGTTATGTTAATATTATTTTCTACAATGATTAAATATTAAAATGAGTTATTTTAAAATCTTATTATTATTTTATTTATTATTTTGTTAATATTATTCGTTTTTATATTTCATTTGGGTTATGTTAATATTATTTTCTACAATGATTAAATATTAAAATGAGTTATTTTAAAATCTTATTATTATTTTATTCATTATATATAAATATATACATGGCGCTATAAAAATCATCCGATTATTATTATTATAATTTTGTTAATATTATTCGTTTTTATATTTCATTTGGGTTATTTTAATATTATTTTCTACAATGATTACATATTAAAATGAGTTATTTTAAAATCTTATTATTATTTTATTTATTATTTTGTTAATATTATTCGTTTTTATATTTCATTTGGGTTATGTTAATATTATTTTCTACAATGATTAAATATTAAAATGAGTTATTTTAAAATCTTATTATTATTTTATTCATTATATATAAATATATACATGGCGCTATAAAAATCATCCGATTATTATTATTATTATTTTGTTAATATTATTCGTTTTTATATTTCATTTGGGTTATTTTAATATTATTTTCTACAATGATTACATATTAAAATGAGTTATTTTAAAATCTTATTATTATTTTATCTATTATTTTGTTAAAATTATTCGTTTTTATATTTCATTTGGGTTATGTTAATATTATTTTCTACAATGATTAAATATTAAAATGAGGTTTTTTAAAATCTCAATAAAAATAATTAATAATTAAAAATTGTTATTTAATTAATTCTACAGCGCCCTTGTGATTGTACCACGAAAACGGCGCTATAGAAGTAATCCAATTATTATTATTATTATATGGCCGGTTAAATCATTGTACCTACTCATTTCAGGGATTATTATTCTAGCCTCTTTATGGAATATGTTTTATTTTGTATGCAGGTTTGTGTTGCATTACGTATTGTAAGTGAGAACTACGTTTTGGAAAAGGGAGATGAGTCAGAAAAAATGCGATATGGAGTTAAGTATAATAATAAAAAAAATAATACGACTTAATTTCTGTAGCGCAGTTTTGTGAAGATTCACCTCAAGTGCGCTTTACACTAACTAACATAACCTAATATAATTAGAAAATAACAGATATACTATAAAAAATATGTTCAGAGATATTTTTTGTTCACATACGGAGATGAGTCACATTTATATATATATTAGCCCGCATTTAGAGATAATCCAAGTTGTCTCTGTTTACCAAAACATTCAGTTTAAAATATTGACACGGAAAACAGAGCCAACTTCAATAATCGCTGTATTCCGTCGAGTCGAGAAACGCTACATTTATGTGCTCTGGCACAAAATCTAGAATTCAAAATCGGCTCCCCTGTAAAGTTGACTAATATCGGGTTGTCTCCCTTTTCCAAAACGCAACAGGTTTATTGAGACCGTTTTGATCGACATTAATTTAACAAGTGACCGAGAAAGGGTTATGATGCATAGACTAATATAGATAAGTACATAAAAAATATAAAGAAATCAACCCTAGTTATACCAGCATAGTAATAACATAGACAAGTAATTAAATTTTGGAAAGCGAGCTTTCAGCGTGTCAGGCCCTAAAGCCTGGAATAAACTGCCATACGATCTAAGATTGATTAAAGACTCGACAGAATTCAGATCAAAACTCAAAACTCATCTCTTCGGACAGTCATATCCATGAATGGTTCAGTCAAGTAATAAACAAATAATTATAAATATTTGTAAATGTAAACAATTATTATTAAAAATCTCAAATAAAATCATGTTTCAAATAAATACCTACTCTTCTTTTGCCAATAACCGTCTAATGTATATAATATCAACGACAAATAGGATTTAAAAGGTAACTTTAATGTCATGCAATGTGTAGTGTTTTCTAATATATGTGTCCTGTGCGTGCAAAGTCATAACATCTCAGCCCAAATCATTGTAATTTAACGCTTTAATCTGGAGTGCCCTACCAGGTAATTATGTATTCTGTATATGTACATAATAAGATAAACCCTAGCAAGTAGTATTTGTACAGCGCCCTTGAGGTGATTTTTCAGAAAAACGGCGCTATACAAATCATCCAAGTATTATTATCATTATTATGTAAGCCAAAACAAAATTAATGGTGATCGACAGGGCAAACACCTTTGTAAGGATAAATGCTCTCAGACTTAGAAACGGTGAATAACTTCATATACCCGGGCTCGTCTATAAGTGACCAAGGAGGTTGTGAAACAGAAGTGAAAAGAAGGATTTGCATGACAAAAGACGCCATGAGCAAGTTGCAAAAGATATGGAGTGACAGAGGCATTACGAATACCACCAAGATGAGACTCGTCCGGCTGCTGATTTTCCCCATATTCCTTTACGGTGTGGAAACATGGACACTCGGAGCCAGCGAAAGGTAGCGGATAGACGCCCTCGAAATGTGGCGCTGGAGGAAAATGCTCAGGATTCCATGGAAAGCAAGGCGCACAAACACGTCAATTCCCGTTTTAATATATAAATATCTACATTCTTCAGAAGCAAACCTTACCTCATCGAGATAAACAATACATAAAAATAATGTATTTTCATATGAAGCGGTAACTTGGTGATGTGACATTATAATTTAAAAAAAAAAAACAATATAGTTATTACATCACTAGTTTACATCACTTTTATTTTATACTTTTTCCGACCAGCTTCTTGTAGCTTCTTCAGGGCAGTATACAACCTATACCTTGTATACTGCCCTGAAGAAGTCCCGGTCGACAAAAGTATAAAATAAAAGTGATGTAAACAAAGTTGTTGTTTTGTTTTTTAAATAATAAAAAAAATGACTTAGATTTAGTGACAAACAGCGATTCCGAACATCTTCGACAAAGCTGCGCAGTACGTGAATGACCAAGGGTATTCTTTAGTTCACCAAGCACTTTCAAATTTTCATCCAAGCATCCTCAGTTTTCCATACAATTAGTACCTGATTATGTATACATATCATCTTATCTACTTTCTCCGATTCTGCACCGAGTGGGTTATTATTTGCCTTAAAACTTTAAATATTTGCAGTTGTATCTCTGAAGAAAATTTCGCGGCCCGTTTGTAGCCTTATTCTGAACACGCGATTTTTTTTTAAATACACTTCTCACTTATTGGCTTTTCTGCGGTAGGTACCTAATTAGTTGGGTATTTACTTACAATTATTAGGCCAACCCACCCGGGGATATTACGTGTAATTTTTTACTGATGATGACAGGGACAGCTCGTTGAAAATACTTCCATTAGTAGCATTTACTGTTTGAAAAAAATTGCGCACTAAAATTAAAAGAACGAATTACGGTACCTTCAAAGTAAGACAATAATACATACAAATTTCAAGATTTTCAGGGATAAATTGGAGTAACTTCGGGATGTGTGATTCTACGTGAAAATACAAGTAAAAATGATTTTTTTTCCACTCAAGTCTTCTACTAAAAATCTGTAGTGCATTGTACAACTCTGCGGTAAATATGCCGATAGTGAAGTGGAACAACGTCGCACAACTATGTTTGATCTGTACTATCCATGGAAACCGCACATAAACCACACCACACAAGCAACGAGAGTTTTTGACGTAAATAATTTGTTCTTGAAAAATACCTTAAAACTTTGGAATTTCGAAGAAATATTTTTCTCTGATGCTTGATTGTACGATTGTGTGGAATCGCCTCTCTAAAGCCGCGTACTCATTAGCGAGCTGCAACCGTAACCGTAACGCGTTACTGTTACCAACTACTGTTGTTGTTGACGCGGCTCGTGTTGTCTTCAAATTCACGTCACATCATATCTTATCCTTATACTACTTTCTTCGTCCATTCGCTCTACATGCCCAAACCATCTAAGCCTCTCTATTACTCATTACGCACAAATCAGCCTTGCATTCTTTGCTAATCGCAATATTTTTCGCACGATCATACATAGTTTTAACACACATACGCCTCAGGGATCTCATTTCTATATCATTCAGTCTACTTTCATCCTTATTTTGCCAGTGCCATGCCTCACTCAAAACGATAACAAAGTGTTTAACAATACATTTGTGCGATATATGCATATCTCGCCTTGCTTTTGTCGGCATAGTATATGTACTAAGTATGTCGAACAGAAGAAAGTTACATCAAATGTGCAATTTGATGAATTCAAAGGTTCCTACCTATCTGTTCTGCAATATCTGTTCTCACGTGACTCATGCACGCAATAATGAGATCATTTATTTTTTCTCCCCAGACATCGTACCGCCGTATTTAAGGGTAGTTACAGCTATTTCTAAACAAAACTTTGGAATTAAATACTATCAATTCGTACATCGACATCGCTGTAGTGCTTCAAGCGAATGGTAGGTGACTGCACAGTCAGCTGCACAACATCATAATTGACAAATAATTAAATGGATACTTGTGTCAGTGATTTTATATATTTTTTTATATTTTTGCATTCATAAACTTTATTTTATTTAAGTGCAGTGATTTCATATAAGATATTTGTAACTTCATCTGATTTCTAGAGGCAGTACTGAAAACCAGCTGCTCACCGGGTTCCTGAATATATAGATGAGCAGTAAGCTTTTGGTCAATTGCTAAAATTAAATATTACGCTGAAATGAATTACGTAAAATAATTTATAACTAATTATTGTGATTAAAAGCTTTCTTTCTCGATAAATTCTGTGACTCCACCACCATCAAGGCTGTTGATTATTTTCGAGCAAAGCATCTTTTTTTTATAAATGAGTACCCCACTAGAGACCCAGCTGCTCCCAACCGTCTGGAGCCAGTGAGACTATGGCATCCACAATTGGGGAATATTGTGAGGCTGAAGGTATTTGGGGAGGGGAAGGAGAACGGGAAGAGGAAGGTGGGGAAGATACCTGGTTATTCAGATCTGGTCATCAAACACGGCGAAAAGCCATTTGAAGCAACGGTTCAATTCTGAATGGTGGTCTTTCACCAGGGCGATACTGAGAGTATCTTCCACTCTGGAACGTTCGCAAATATACTACATATTATTTTTAAATGAATTAATTGTCAAACAGCACAAATTAATTAAATAAAATTTACTTGCGCACGCCGGGATTTGAACCCGCGACCTTCGGATTCGTAATCGAGAGCCTTACCCCTAGACCATGGAGGCCGTCAAATCATCGGCATCTATAAAATTATTAAAATATAAGAGCTCCACAAGCGAGAGATCTCGTCCCACATGCTGATTGCAGAAGCTCGAAATGAACGCTGCGTAGTGCATACACCCCCGCTCGCCGATACGGTTACAGTGGTGTTGGACATCGCGTACACACTTGTTATTATGGTAGGGTAGAAGAACTATATACTATTCAATATCTTCTATCGATTATGAAATTGCATAATAACAAAACCTTTTACAGGAATTTGCGGAGGAACACCTTGCCATGGACACACTGACAAAAATTTCGTGATAGAAACATCCTGCTGAATCAAAAATGGTCTTGAGCCGCCACTGGTTACGAAGGTGTTAAAAATATGGCCGCCAGCAATGGAACGGCATAATAAAAGAATTTAGTATTTTTGTCACAAATGTATGAGGATATTTGCATAGTTGTTCAAACACGAGAGATATTGTTTATTTAACAAGGTATGATCACTGTTAACACGCCGGCAAATAAGAATAACGCTGTGTTTACCTCCAATTAGGAAAAAATACATCGTCATCCTCAAAAGTCTACGTTCTGCTGCGCGCAATTATTGGCCTTTTCTAATATTTTCCTCGTGAACTGGAGACGTATCTATTTGGGTAAAGGTTGTGTCATTATTGACATTAATAACTATTTCCATTCTATAAGAATAACTGTTCCGTGAAAAATGTGCTAATAATGCCTCTCGGGTGTATCTAGCCGCTGAATTAGAGAGTCTGGAATTTAGCAGGTAGGTACTCGGTACTACTTGACACGGGTAGATAACTTTGAACTAAAGAACAACGGTTTTTTAAATATGCAAAGCTGCAAAGAAAAAATTGTAACACACATTTTCTCTAACATCTTGCGTGCGATGGAGAAAGAGAGAAATTCACCACAGTCTGTAGCAGACGAGTGGAGTCCGATCGGCCTATGGGTAGAAATATAAGAAAGAAAGAACCCTCTTCCACAGGACTTATTGAAACATTGTCGTGATATCACCCCTTGTGTGAAGGTGAAAGCTGTGCTAGGAACTCCAGTGAAAAATATTACGACTTAAAAATACGAGTATATATTCATACAGATCAGCAAACACCGATTCAGAATATACAGTTTTATTATTATATTTTATTATACATAGAATTTATGTAAATCGTTATTAAAAAGCGAATAAAAAGTCGCCTCATCAATTCACCCTGTTATGTTGGTGCCATTGCATTCTGAACATCTGACGTCATTATTCCGGTTTCGGATTTGCATCGAAAAAAAAAACGAAAAATTATCCGTCGATTTTGTTTTGTATTCAAAATACGTATTTTATTAGCTTTGGCAAAATTCAAAATTAACATTGGTGACTTTAAGCTCGATAATTGTAGTTCAATTTAAACATTTCCAAAAAGGTACATAATTTTATTATTTATGTTTAGTTGTGGTTTACTATGAATTTATTTATTTAAAAATTAAAGTTTTTGTGTCTGTCTGTCGGTCCTCGATTTTCTCGAAAATAACTAGAACGGTTTCGCTGAAAATAGCACAGTTTGTTCTTATTGGTGGCGGGAAGGTTAAGAGAGTAGTTTGAATGAAATCCAATATGTAAAACTGTTGCTATAACGCTTAAACATTAGTATGAAAAACATTGAACCCGCCATGTTTTATTTTGGTTAGCCCATAGATGCTCGTATACCACTCTGGTTAGCCAGAGATTACATATTCAAAAGAAGAAGGTTTGCTTGGGTAGAATATTTTCAAAATTGAGAACACAAGTAGGTAGATACCCACTTGAGAACTTTTTATTTAAATATATTTCGAAAAAAATAATTTTTTGGAATGAAATAAAATTTTCAAATTATTATTTTTTTGTTTCTTTGTTTAGATCGCTGTCAAATAAGTTATGACATCCAAACGACAAACAATAATATACATATTCATAACTTTATTAAAAAAAACTCCGTTAAAGGCCGGGACATACATACAAATCAGCTAGTAGAATATAAAATTATCAACGGTAAAGCTCATCCTTATTTTGAAATTTCCAAAACTGACCCGCCATAGATTTGGAATGTTTTATTTTTATAACATCATTATTGGTCATATAAAAATGGACAGGCGTTCCTTATTATCCGTGTACCTGCTCAAACCGAAGTAATAATTTACATTAGTAAATTTAGGCACATTATTTATTGTCGTATCTTCGTCACCCCTTGACCTTGGCAAAAGTAGGAAAGTACCTAAGCGTCCTTTCTACTAACCTAGAATCCAGCCACTTTCACCGCACTGAAAACACCAAAGGGAATTAATCAAATTGCCGTGGAGTGAGGTGACTCTGAACACCCTGGGTGAAGTCGGAAACTAGGGTATTATTTTACATTGCGGGTGCCGTTTTTCATTGCCAGTAGGTGTAATTTTTTACTTTTCTGTTTGTTTCAGTTAGCAAATACAAATCAGGCTATTAATATTATGTAGTTTATGTTTTTGGTTCTACTGCCATTTTTTAAGGTGTACAAATTGATGTCTTTTTTGATTTAACCGCAATATTTCACAATATTTTAGCGAAACCGAGCAATAGAGCTAGTAATCCGTTATCAAAACTCGCTTTAATTAACCGATTTCGCAGGAGTTTCAGAATTTTTTTTTTTTATTAATATCGAACTTCTAACTTTAATAACAGTTTTTTTTTTAAATTCGTTTTCATAGTTAAATAAATTCTCAGAGTTTGATTTTTTAAAACACACCAAAACGAACAGAACCCAAGCGGTAACCCGGTGACGTCACACGAGCGTCATATCGTCACACAGAAGGAATTTATAAACAAAGAATTTAGGCGCGTGACGTCGTTCAACGAAACAGGACGTTTTGATGAGATGGTTTTTTTATTCACTTTAAAAAAATATAATTTTTACGAATAATAAAAAACTTATGTATTCATAATCGGCGATTGTTGATCTGTTCTATACAAATATATAGTTTTTAAGCGATGATATTTTTTAATTGATAAACTTAAGACAAGATTTTTGTGCATAGCGCAAAGGGTAACAATTATTTTTATAAACAATAATTATTAGCCTGAAACACTCATCCAAATTGAAAAAAACCTTTCCGAGCAAAGATAAATGTCGCCGAAAGGACTCGAACCTGCACGAACAAAACCTGAACCTCTCGACGCCATCTATTTGAGGGATTTAGCCGTTACAAGCCTTTCTCATACTAATAAAGTTGGTTGTTTACAGGTGAAAATATAATAAAAACCGTAATTATTGAATGAAACACTAGTATATATTGATTAAATTGGCGGGTTTGCGATAAGCCGACGTAGCTCAACGATAGAGCATCTGACCGGACATCAGAAGGGTGCAGGTTCGAGTCCTGTCGGCGACATTTATCTTTGCTCGGAAAGGTTTTTTTCAATTTGGATGAGTGTTTCAGGCTAATAATTATTGTTTATAAAAATAGATGATATTTTTCACTGTAGTTCCGTATAGTAGCATTTTTATTGATATTTTAAAGCTTCATGGTGGAAAAATAGTAGCATTTTTATTGATATTTTAAAGCTTCATGGTGGAAAAAATTGCCACATAGCTCACAGTTAGACAGACTTTATTACTTCACTGAGATTCTGCTTCACAGTGTATAGATATAATATGTGGCTGCCTTGTCTGATAAGTACGAAAAAAGATCCGTTGAATAAAAAAAACGTGTCATACACAGTTATGCTCTACTATATATGGTACAATCAACTACACGAATGAGAAACCTGGCTTCTAAAAAAGAAGGCAATCAACAAACTGCAAGCATCCGCGATGTGGATCCTGAGAAAAACTCTTGAGATAAAACGGATTCCTTTACATCCAATACCCAAGTTTGCGAGCTGATCACATCCATCATGAATCGTAAGACTGCCTTGTTTGGATACTTACAAAGAGGTGACTAATATGAGTAGTCCAGATGGTCCAGGGAAGAACGGTCTTTGGAAGACAGTGTAGAAAGTAAATGGATTGATAATAATAATAATAATAATAACAAAGCATTTATATAGCGCAGTTTTGTGTTATTTCACTTCAAGTGCGTGAAAGGAATGGACCTGAATACCAATAGAGAATCTGAATCTTGCCAAAGATGATAGGAAGGGATTCAGATTGATGAACTGCTAATGATGAAATAGTATCATTAAGGCGATCCACTTACTAAAATTCCTCAGAAATCAAGCGCTCCTTATGGAGGTGGCGATAAGGTTGAAATTCCCGCTTAACATCGGCCGCATGTTTCGATTTACGCAAAAAAAAACATCACCAAAATTCGTGTTTTATTTTATTTTGTAAAGGTCAGGCACAAATATTAAAATGTTTTAAGGTCAAATTCTAAAAAACTTTATTTTCCATAATGAGCAATACGACACGAAAAAAATGGTTTGTAAATACGAGATTTTGCGCATTATTTTTAGTTCTGATACATTATTTTTTTCGAGGCTTATAAAAAGACACACCCAAAAAATTAACGGTTAAACGAAAGGTCAAGGTGTTTTCTACTAGCAGTTTTTTAATTAAATCATCTATGACATTTGTAGGTCATCAAATCCTCAAACCGAAAACACACGATTTTGCATTACTTCCCATTGCATCGCCTTAAGAAGTTAGAATTAAGGGGGATTTAAAAAAAAATAGAACTCATTTAGGGTGATTTTGAAAAGGCTTCAATGCTTCGACGAGATATATATCCTGCGGGGATGTTTAAAACCACTTCTACAAAGATTTTCAATTGCCATAATTAACAAGCTCCTTGAAACGACTTAAACCTTGTTAAAGAATATTTATATATATTTTTTTGAGAATTCCACACATTTGGGGTTCGGAATTGCTCACTGAAATCTATTTTGACATGGTACCATCTATTTTCGTTACCTTTTGATTTTTTTTTACATAATACCCTTATTAAACTTGATAGTAATTTAAAGAAATGGATTGTAATTTTGTAAACATGATAGTAATTTGAAGAAATGGATTGTAATTTTGCTTTCTTGATAATCTCTTTACTTGTTAGCCATTTCTCCCCGTGGGTAAAGTAGAAACTATGAACGCCTCTACTCTGTCTTGGCATTTTTCATGCTTTATCTACATTCATACGTCGTCTCAAAAACACTCCAGTTATTTCGATATTTTAAATGTCCCGACTCGAGTAGAGATATTGCATATATGTAAATAATAACGATATTTTTAGATAATTTTTATGAAGTAATTTCCGTTGAAGCCATCTAGAAAAAGACTGGATGTAGGTACATTTAAATAAATGATTTTATTATGTAGGTGTCTAATTTTTAATAAGACAGCGATTTAACGGGATATATTTTTTTTATGAAAATGTATTATGTTTAATGAGTTAATAACGACAGTCAAATTAATTTTTCGTTATTTAAAAAAATGACGACGTTATGAACTTATAAAAAAACGTGTACCCGTGACGCCACGAGTCACAATTCAGTACATTTTACAATTCGAATGGCAGTAGGGATTCTGCGGTCCCATGATATCTATGGCCGCGCCAGTAATTTTATGAACCCGGATGTCGAGATTATTAATATTTTGACGGCTTATATCTTCGGTGCTATTGGGTATTTTCCAAAAATTAAATAAGTTCCGTTTTCAGCATGCTCTAATTAATATGATTCATTTATAAATAACGTGAAATACTATTATAGGAGAAAATCCCATTGTCAAATTATCTAAAACCTGTCCAAAGTCACCCCCACTGATTAGCGAAATAATTTTTTGAGTAATTATGCTCAAAGTACAAACCATATTCGAAGTCACCTCGATCTACTATAGTAGTACACCGTACCCTTGCTACAAGTCCCTTGCTCCCTCGGCAGCCGGGGAGGGTTGTAATTTGATGATAGTGAAGTGTTCTCCACCACCCTCCCCCCACCAGAGTACACGGTACGGCACTCACCGATGTTTGCGGCTCGCACCAGCCGTGTTGTGCGGGAGTATATCCTATACCCTGTAGCCTACTCCTACTCCTACTCCTACAACCCTGGTATATTCCCTGGCCCTTCATTAGTGCGCCGTGTTTTGCGATTCCTTTTCATTTACTTGCCTACTTATTACTTGTCACTTGTGGAGTACTTACTCAGTAAAACTACCGCACAGTTGCGTATAGCTTGGCAATAAAATCTAGAGATTTAATAAAGTGAAACTACGGTTTTTCATTAATATAGCAATACAAAGCTGCTAAGTCTCTAGCTATATAAGTCTTAGATGTAAGTCTGAATTAGTTTCTAGTTATACATTTTAGCTGTAATCCATTAGTAATAAATCTTTGAAGTAAATTATTAGATATAAGTCTAAGTGATAAGTTATAGGTTAGATAAATGATTTTCTCAAGGAAACGGCGCTATAGAAATAATCGATTTATTATTATTAACTATGTCTATGAAATTTTGTTAATTAAATTCAAATTTTTTCACACTTGAATTTGACAGTTCGTTTTAAAGTAAAAATAACAGCATCAATAATAAAATTTAAAAAAAAACCCTAGATACGTTACATAGGGAGATCTGAAATATAAAATATATTAACATCAAATACAGACTAACACCGAAACCACTCAACTGCATTTTCAACTCCTCACGCAACAATAATTTTTATTTTTTTCATCAATTTAATATTTTGTAAATGAAATCCTCAGCACGGGAAATCCCAGTGAGGATATCATTATTTATTATTTTGTTATAAAAAAAGAAGATAATGAAACATTATTATTAATGCAAAACACCATATTTCGTATTTTTGTATAAATATTTTCGATCCGTGAATCCGCGATCGATGAGTTTTTTTTTAAACTTATTTATTTATAATGGTTATTTTGATACATACAAATACCAGAAACATAAAAAAATGCCTTTCCCTATAATTGTTTCTATTGCAAAACCGTTAAATAATAAAGAAAAGTTTAAACATAAATTTGTGGAATGATATTCGAAAAGTACCACTAATTTCTGGATATCGTTTGGTTAACGTAAAAAACATGCACTTGAACCATTGTGCCTTTTTACCGTCTTTTGAGCCATCTTGGTGTAAAAACGTTTAAAACGCCTTCATTTTTTCTCCACTATAAAATGTTACACTATACAGGGTACTTTTCGTAATTCGGAATATTAGTTTATGGTTATAATTTTTATTATTCATCTATAAGTATTTTTGTGAAATATCATCTTAAATTCTCTTTATAAATATTCTCCAGTCGTAAATATTATAAATATTTCAAATAAATACCAACTCTTCTTGTGCCACCAATGTTCTAATAAATGTAACATCAATAGAAAAGGAAGATAAAATAGTAACTGTGAAAATATCATCTCCATGGTTAAATTTTCTAATATAACTGTGAACGTTCATCTGAAACGACCTGCCAGGTAAGTATGTTTTTTTTCCTGTATCTGTTTGTACATAATTAGAAAAAGAATAGGAAGTAATATTTGTACAGCGCCCTTGAGGTGATTTTTCACAAAAACGGCTCTATTCAAATCATCCAATTATTTTTATTATAAGAAGTTGCAAATCTCATTGAGTGGATTAGCTTTCTTTTATCTAGAATAATAAAAAAATTAAAACACCTTGTCACGTTACAAAAAATTTACGATAATTATTTAACACTGGGTAAGTCTAAGTACCCCCGCGTATCTACGTTACATGAGTTGGCCATATGGTACAACTATTTGTTTAACCTGATGAATATCGGGATGACTTGTTGCCATTGCTTTAAGAGCGTCGGACTCGAGTGGCAACGTCAGAAGTGCTCGGTGATATTACCATCGTGGATAAGTACTTACTGAGCACTTACATAAGTAGATATTTATTTATCTTACGATTTTATAGAGTTTATTTTACCTACTTGCCTACAGCAACCTATCGTGGCTTTTATCCGGCTTTCGTTATTTTCCAAAACGAAATTATAATATATCCAAAAACAAAAAAAAGACATGTAAATTCTTTGCTGAGAATTCGTTTAAATTCTTTTAAATTCTCTAAATTTTGCTTTAACATTGTTCAAATGCAGAAATGCGCTCTTCCCAGCGAAAATCTCGATTAAATTTGCGATCAATTTAGGATATCGATTTTTGTGGATTAAGTCCCCTCAGCAGAGGACTAGTTATAAAAAGTATGAACAGGGTTAACAAATGTCACTGAAATGTCAAATGTCATTATTGGTTTGCGATCTATTTACGCGATTAAAATATCGAATGACAAACACTAATTTCCGTTTTTGAGAAATGTTTAATGACAAAAAAAGGCTTGGAAACAGGCAAACAACGAATGCTTAACAAAACACTCGGCTGATCGTGCCTCGATTGATCAATCGATAAGTTGCGAAGTCACGTCTTGGGGGAGAGGGAGGTCGAAGAAATTGTTATAAATATTTTGTCCTAAAAAACATTATGTTTATTGTATTGCGTAATAATATTATATTAATTACTGATTAAAAAATAATCCCTCTTCTCTTAAGCAATCAAACAACGACTCAAGAAGAAGAGTATAAATTAATAGAAGCCGGTTTGACAAATGCGTCGGATTCTCACCCAGGTGTCGTGAATTCAATTCATCCACTAGCATCATTCCTGTCATCAGTCTTTCGTCATTGCACAGGAAAATTTTACGCTTATAATGATGGTAGTAGAAGTTTTTCTAATCTTGTCAGATTATTCGTAACGCAAGAATGTTTGTTTTCCTTTTCGAAGATTACATTTTTATAGCGCAGTTTTGTGAAGGTTCATCTCAAGTGCTAACGTATATAACCTACTTACTTATATTGGGTTTGTAAGGTCATGGTGTTTGAATGAGAGAGTACGAAAACAGTGTGCAATATGGTTGTGAATGATGAATACTTGGAGCAAGTCGATGAGTTTGTGTATTTGGTAAGTATGTTTACGAGATATGGAAAGACTGATAGGGATAATTAAAGAACAGTGAATGCGGGACACTCCATTAACGGAGGACTGAACGCGGTTGGCGCAAACAAAAAGTTATCCAAAGACGCGAAGCTAGCAGTCCACAATGGAGTGCTGATACCAACCCTGATGTATGGCAGTGAGGCATGGAACTGGAAGAGGAAGGATGAAAGTAGACTGAATGCTGTAGAAATGAGATCTCTGAGATGAATGTGTGGTAAAACCATGCATGATCGTGTGAAAAATGTTGAGATTCGTGAAGAATGCAAGGTTGATGTAAGCGTAGTGAGCAAGATTAAGAAAGGAACGGTTGGATGGGTTGGGCATGTAGAGCGAATGAACGAAGAGAGGAGTGTAAGGAGAATATATGACGCGAATGTGAATGGAAGAAGAAGCCGGGGACGTCCGAGGAAGACATGGCACGATCAAGTGAATCAAATACTTGAGTCGGGCCATGTCAGAAGTCGGACTAACAGAAGAGAATGTATGATATGTTGTATGAAAGTGAATGCAGCAAGAAGTGTGTGCCAAGATTGAGTTGTTTGGCGGTCCGTCCTCTCTGCCTACCCTTGCGGGGAAATGGAGTGATGGTTAGTTAGTTAGTTAGTTTGTAATGCCCAGGTATCTTGTTGTGTAAATTTCCACTTAAACTGTAAGAGCTCTCACTAACCCCATTCAAAGATAATAATAACATTTCAAACTCGCAATTTGTCGCTAATCTTCGAAGATATTGAGTACCGATTGAAATACGTTCGAAATAATTCAATATTGAAGAACTGTCAATTTGGAAAACAATTTCCGGTTGCAGATCGACATATCGTGAAATATTGGGCTATCAGTGCATAATAAATCATTGAACTTTGAATTCTAAATATTGATAAATAACATACATAACGTAAATCAGAGTTATAAACGTAAATATTACATGCACCGTATTGATTTCACATCACCAAGTAAAAT